>CM069903.1:55178375-55438516 GCA_036172215.1 Camellia granthamiana | reverse complement strand
AGTCAAAATGATGTCCCATTACAGTTCAAACCAGTGACATGGATACTATTCATGCTTTCTACAACAATTTAGATGCACATAGACATTGTTTTCAGGATTCATCCCTCTACTAGGATGACAACACAAGGTATCTAACTACAACAGAGATGAGAATTTGACAGTGCTGCAACTAAGAAACAATTGATAGCCTATTTCTCATAACTTACCTAGTAATTGTCTCCAACTCCTCCACGGCAAGTTTCATTGCATGAAGACTCATTTTCTTCACCTGATTCAAAGGCCCAAATGTTTAGCACTTGCACAACAAAAATCTTACAGAATACAGGTCTCTAATACAGATACTTCCTATCCTTAGCCTACATTTCACAGTGCAACAATTGCAATCCTACACCAAACACTAAGCTGAATGGGGATACATATATATATATATATATATCCATGTGTATATATCATATGTAACTGAATAGGGATAGAGTGAGAAGTCTAGATATTTCAAAATGATGGAGAAGGATGGTAGATTTCAAATTATATATACGTATAATATAAAATGATACACCATGTACAAACAAATTTGCATTTTGATTAGCCATATGATGATTTGAGCTTCACTCTCAAGCTTTCCAACCATCACGTTGAATGACCCAAAATTGACTTACCGAGTTTGAGAATGAAAGTCAATTTACCTGACTTGCAGGAAAACTATTTTTGTACAAAAATATTTTTCATAGATTTTGTTCAACAAAACAACATAATCAAGTAAAATATTTTACGTCGAAACAAACGGAGCCTAAGTTGAAACTAATATTGTAATCATTCCCCAACCAACCATTCAGAATATTTTCCAAATACAGAGTATCATTAGAACGAACAGTCAAACTGAAACCAGCAATCACCTAGCAAGATTGCATAGATTTGATTTGTTTACTTCTTTATGCTCTTACTTAAATAACAGAAAGCAGCAATGTCAAATGACACAAATGATCAAGTGAACAAAAATACATTTAACTCAATACATTACACGGAGTGAGAATAAATTGGAGATTCTGATTGCAGAATTAACTCAAAAGTCAACCACCTTGATAAAGAGAAATGAGTATCATGCAACCATCAAAGTCCAATACTGGATTGTACATGAAATGGCATTGAAAGTGTGGAAATATGAAAATATACCGAAAACCATTAAAGAATTCAACACAGACAGAAATAAGATGGTATACCTCCAACTTGTCTTCCTTAGCCCTATGATTATTTGGAAGTACACGGAATTCCTCTGTCAAACGGACACACTCATGAACATTTTCAGGTGATACAAAGTCGAGGGCAACCTTTATACACGACTGTAAAAAAAACACGGAAAGAACATTAGAAAATCATTTTTGAAATGATACAACACAAAAGAATTCATAGATCACCAGCATAGTATTAGAAAGAAAATAGCTATCACTTCAACTTGCCTAGGTAAAATATATATATATAGAATAAAAAAAAACAAATGTTTCCCTAGGAAAGTACTCAACTTGAACTCTGGTCACTTACGCAACACAAACACACACATCAAATCACCACACGGCCACGATGACTGGAATTTTAAAAAAAATATAAACCACATGTGGGTTTAGGATAGATTATCACAACGACTAGGGAAATTGGAACGGATGTGGTCCACATAATTAAGCCGGGGTGTCTTCCGTGAAGGAATGCGCCTGAAGTACTGTGCGATAAACGACTACCCATTAGACTAAAAGGGGAGTTCTATAGAACGATTATTAGACTAACGATATTGTGGCCACGTTTGGTGTAGCTGTTAAAATAGATTATAGATTATAACTTAACAGATTATAGATTGTGACTTTAATCAGAAACTGTTAATCTGTTTGGTGTAATTGTTGGATTATAGACTTAAGTTGCTAAGTAGTGTTTGTTAAATAAGTTATGAAGTAGTTTTTTCAATTAACTTTTATTTTTTGTTATTCACTATTTGTCTACATTTCTCATAAAAAATAATAATAATAATCTATAGTCCATTTGGGTCTTTTTCTATTTTTAAAAAAAATAAAAAATAAAAAAATCTAAGAGTATAACCGTAAATTAGCATGTCCACGGCAGAAGCTGATCAAAAGCAAGGAGTTAGCAGTTTCTCAAAATCAGCTTTTTTGATTTAAAATAAATTGCTAGAATCAGAAACTGTTTGAAATAAGTTTAACCAAATAGTCCAAAATAGCTTTTCCAAAGCTAGAAGCTATAAGTTGGCTAAAAAAAAACCCAAACACCCCCTGTATGGGACGAAATGTTGGGCAACTAAGAAACAATATATATATAAGAGGAATGTTGCTGAGATGAGGATGCTAAAGTGGATGTGTGGCAAGACTAGAAAAAGCAGAGTTAGGAATGAGTATATTCAAGAATGGGTAGGAGTAACACCGATAGAAGATAAGTTGAGAAAGAATAGATTGAGATGGTTTGGTCATATATAACGGAGACCAACAAAGACAGCAGTACAGAGATACGATACAGTGACGGTAGATGGTAGTGTTAAGAGAAGGGGTACACCTAAATTGACGTAGACTAGTGTAGTAAATAAATAAATGAACCTCTTTAATTTAACTAACGAAATGGCATTGGATAGAGTCGAGCGGAGAAGAAAGATTCATACAGCCGACCCCATTTAATGGGACTTAAGGCTTTGTTTGGTTTAGTTTGGTTTGATTTGGTTTATGTAGGAGACAAGCGCAAAATATATAGCTTTATTTATGTATCATATATACTAATATTTCATTCAAAGAGGATACAAAAAATACAATATAACATTAATTTCTAAAGTTTAGAGGAGAGATTTATAAGTATAAATCTGCATTGTTTTTCTTTTGACATTAGATCCCAAGTTATTTGATTTCATGGATACAAAGTGATATTATCAGCTCCAATGTCTAAACCTACAGGCAATGTTTGAGCCCAATATGATCACCTTGCTCATGTTGGATAGCTTGATATACATTATTTGACCAATCCAAACAGCATAAACTTATACGACTAGTGGTGATCTAACATAGTATCAAAGCCCCCTAGCGATCAGACATCATTTCTCAATCACCCCATAGTTAACTTGCCACACATCATCTCAGTAGTTGCAAACCCTAGCTAGAGCTTTCTCACTCGCCAACATAGATAAAAGTCACTCCAATTTTTCAACCCAGTTGACGAACCCAGCCAATGCTCTTGACCGTTGTCAATAGCAACCTGTCATCATCACATACACTATTGCACAATTCCTATCAGTTATGTCGACCCTTCTCTTGTTAGAAGTATCTTTTGCTTCATCGTTGGAGTCCCACAACCTATGAATCACAGATACTTCTAAAAGAGAGTCATATCCATATCACACTCTTATCGAATACCAATACTCCTCGAATACTTGCAGATACATATCAAATACCTCCTAAACATTTCCAATACTTTATGTTAATTTTGACAAGTATCGGATGCTTTTCAAACACTCTCAAGTCACATATCTAAAAATGGTAATAATTTTTCATATTATAAGAGTATAATTGCTAGAATAAAAAAACATAGCTTTTCAATATTTTCTTATAATTTACCAAAGAAGAAAAAAGTGAGATTAAAATAGTACTCTAATTTTTTAGATTTCATCAAATTAATGCACTGGGAAAAAAGGGAAATTCACTATTGACTCTTAAACTAATATCTCATCTCCAAAAAATGATTTCTCACTATACTTTGAGCTCATGTATAATATATTTCTAAAAATTATTAAAAAAAATTCAATGTATCCAAGTCTGTACCTATTTTTATTTTTTTTCAAATATGGATTTTGTCATATAGCCATATTCATATTGTATCATATTAGTATCCCTTATCTGCAGCCCACAACCATTTCTCCATCACTACATCTTTGATTTCTTTGCAAATTTTCGTTTGAAATCTCCACGACCCTTTGAGATAATTATGCTATCTCTCATCAAACTTTATCACAACCGAGCAATTGCAACTTTTGTTTGTCGCAACACAAAGTCATATGCAACAGCATTGCTGACCCACTTAAAGATTAAAACCAACCTACAAAGACTCAACCCAGCCTAACCCCTCTATAATCAGATATCTACACATGCTTTTCTTCCACCAATGGTTCTTTGTTTTTATTCCCACTATGTCCAAGGTCATGTTGCAACCTATCAGTATTCGACTGAATGAGAATAATTACTCTTATTGGTCCAATGTTAAAAGAAATTTTTTACTTCGTAAAGGAAAGTGGGGTTATGTGACATGTTCAGTAGTTAAGCCCATCGATCCTAGGGTTCAAGGATATGAGAAATCTACAACAATGTGGGATATTGAAAATGCTCAAGTGCGTACTTAGTCCACAACCCTGTCGAGCAAAGTACTAGTTTGAACTTTTCTATGTATGACACAACAAATAAGGTATGAGGCTATTTGAAAAACATAGCATCAGCTCAGGATAGGGGAGGTTTTAAGTTCAAGTGTCTTTGTTTGTGCTTGCTTCACATTTGCATTTTGTTTATCTCTACGTATGTCTTCTCTGCATGCAAGAAGAGATTGCACGAAGGAGGATGTTGGATGGCTTAGTATACATTGTAGGACCTATTTCCTAACAACTTGAGATTTTGAGCCATGTGGTGATCTAATAACTTATGCCTATGATGCGTATTGAAATTTAAGAGACAAGATCTTTGTTACGTTAGGGCTCTAGAGATCGTTAGAAAGCAGACTCTCAAATTCACAACTATGGTTAGATCTATGTTACGTTGTCGATTTAATATAGAGTGCCAGTGCTTCATAGGTTGAAGACAAAAATCCAAGCAACTACTCAAGAAAGGTACAGGAACACTCACTTTTTTCATCAGATAGCTAATGCTCATAGAAGGAGTAACTTCACCAACAAGATTCTAGTGATTAATGGAATCTTATATTCAGAAAAGGAAATCAAGAGTAGTATTGCAAGTTTTAAAGAGGGGATCTGTTTAGATTCTATGACTTGGAGACCTAAATTAGATGGGATATTGTTTAGCCATCTTTGCCAAAAAGCGTTCTTTTACAAAGGAGATTATTGTAGCCTTCAAGTCCCTTAATGGAGATAAGGCTACAAATCCAAATTGGATGACTCTTGCTTTTTCTCACATGTGAATTTTTTTGTAACATCTAAAACATGTTTAGTAAACAAATATTGAATTTTATGTTGGTTTTAAGGCTAGAGAATGGAGAATTTTCATCCAGTGAAAAAATTTCTCTCATGGTAAACAAAATCACGATCCGGATCGCAGAAGCCTACTGGGAAGCAATGTCTCACATCGCATGAGTACTAAAGTAATATGAAGTATGTAAGTGTGAGGGCACCTTCATCTTAATAGCTAGTTTTTTGGATTGAGTTCTACCTACAACCTTGTAACATGGTATAAGAGCTGGAGTACCAAGGATGTGTAGGGTGCGTGCCACTGGCTTGCACGGCACAGGTGTTGCCAAGTGAGCACGCTGGGCATGAGGGAGGGCGTGAAGTGAAATCTCACATTACCTGAGTACTAAAGTAATATGAAGTATATAAGCGTGACGGCACCCTTACCTCAATAGTTAGCTTTTGAAGTCTAGTGCTACGCAAGATTGTATAACATAGTGTTTGATAGCTTGATATACATTGTTGGCCCCTCTTCTTAATAGCTTAAGCTTTTGAAAAAATTAGTGACTTAATATGGTGGCAGAGCTCTAGTTAAAGGAGGTCTTGGGTTCAAGTCTCTCCAGTTACATTTGGTCCCCATTTGCATTCATTCTCTTGTTAGCATTCTTTCCCTGTTTGCATCGTTGTAGGATCGGTGTTATAGCAGAATCGTATGGGATCACATAAGATCATAGTAGGATTGCTAGATTTGTGATTTTTCATCTTATTTTTAATATATATCATCCTAATTTGTATTTTTATCATATTTTTAATAAAAAGTAAAATCTTACAATCCTCAATCCTATCCTATAATCCAATCCATGAGACTCTCATTAATCCAATGTAAGATCCCGATTTTAACAACCGTGTTTTCACTATCTAGGATAATTAAAAATGCTATTAAAATGGATAATTCATAACAATAAAACAAACATAATTCAATATACGTTGGTAGTACAATCATTACAATGATATTCATACAAGTTACGCAACAATAATGTAAGTAGTGAGTCTAGTCATTTATATTACATGGAACATGCTCTAATATAGTATAAAACTACTAACTTGGGAACTACTAAGTACTAACAACTAACATACCAACATCACTTCCCTCTTTGATGTTCACATATCAAACCCCAAAAAAATGGCCCGGAGGATGTGTAACTCCCACTCAACTTGTCATCATCAAATCCAAAAAGAAAGGCTTAGAGCATGTTGGTAACTCCCACTCAAGTTGTCATCATCATCATCATAAGTTTGCTGATGTTTAAAAAGTAGTTGGAGTTTGCAAATCCACTATTGACTCTACTACAACCACCAACACTACCACTGGAATTTTTAGGATGTTGACAAACATAACCATAAGAAATGGGTAGCACAAATATACCACATCCATAGCTTTGAGGTGGAAAAAAAACTATAGGATGGAGGTGGAGATAGTACAGAGCTAGAGGAACAAGAGGTTGTGGCTATAGGTAGGTAGGTACTGTTGAGTAATCCAATTAGATTCTCTAATTCCAAGCTCTCCAAAATGTATCATTTGATGAATGACGACCACGTCTCCTCATATCAGCTACTTTAGTATGTTGTGGAAATTATTGCACTTCTCCAATTTCTTCATTATCGCCAAATCTATGCATCCCAAAGGTGAATTGCTTCTGTCACCATGTCCAGACACTCCAACTTCATGTCGCCCACCACAAGCATTGCCCCTTCATCAAAGAGTGAATTGGTATCACTGTGTGACTACAACTACGTGGACTCAAACCATCATCAGATCCACCTGCAGAAGGACAAGAATGTTGCACATTCCCTTGTGCCTGACTAGTTGCATCATTGTGATCATCATCATTAAGGATTAGCTAATCATAATTGTCTTGCCCATCTAATATTGGTTGTTCTCTCTCTTCTAACCACGAGCTAATGGCTCATCTTCTTCAAAAATATAATCCAAGTTGATTGGATTAAAATGAGCCTGTGTCTCTTTGGCTTCCCCTTATGGCATGCCTGATCTTCAGCCTCATTGTAATAAACATAGACATGCTCTTTTAATTTGCTATATTTCAGCCTATTCCTTGTGTTTGTACAAAAAGCTCCGATTTCGCTCACAATTAGAGGCTGACATAGTTTGGCTCAACACTTGCAATTCTTTGAAGTTCAGAAGCATATGTGCCATAATGAATCCACCATTCAGCTACATTACATGGGGAAACCAACAATTAAAATTTGCAATAAGTAATATAAAACTAGAAAGATTAAATGAATTTATGCATTATCCAATTACCAGGATTTGAATGTTGCATCGCGCTCGAAGTTATTATTACATTACCAAATGAATCTGGTTTATCCCGAAACAGTAAAATCTACAAATTTACCAAATATTGCAAACATTTTTACTAAATAATATTATTCAAGATTGTAATACTTAATAAAATTATCAACTTGATTGATGGCTCTAATTTGATTACAATGTCAGACTCCAACCTCTACATCATCTTCTTAATGGAAGAGGATCATTTCCAGCACTTTCTTCATCCAACACTTGATCTAAAGGCCACAATTCAATAGCTAGTCATTGCCATATTTTGTGGCCTCTAGATCAAGTGTTGGATGGTGGCTGGATGGTGGAGGATCCAGATCTGTTCTTAACACCATCCATGACTTCCATGTGGTTAGAAAGCGTTCCACCATATCGGAATTGAGAATTGGGAATTGCGAAAATAACCTACCAAGTATTTTAGTAACATATTGAATAAATGTGAATAATTAACTCACCAGCTGCATGTCAATCATGATGTAGCTAAAAACTCCACCTTTTATCAATGAAAACTCCAACAGACCTAGCAGAAAGGAGCGAAAGTTTCGCTTCGGCGATTTATAGCGCCCCTCGGCAACTTTCTAGCAAGATTTAAAAACACTTCCGAAGTGTAGATTTGGGAGGGCTTTGAGAGTTTCTCCCCCGATTTCTGGCATAGATTTTTGGCTTTTCAACATCCACAATGGTCCCCTCTTCTTTCAATCCTCCTCCCTTACTGTTGTGGGTGTTCTTCTTGAATGTTGGCTTTTGACGGTGACCAATCTACAAGAAGGCAATGGCGGCAACGGCGAAATTAAGCAACAACGGCAAGGATGACGTCGATGGCGACGGTGGGACTGAGTTCTTTTAAATTGTAGATCTTGTTTTCCAAACCACATCTTTGAGTAGATAGTGGTTTTCCCTTACTGACACTAGTTTTTTGACAGCTTTTATTGTTTGTTGTTGTAGTTTCAGTAGGTTTTCTTGTTTGGTCCTTTGTTGTTTTCTACGTTACACGGACTCGTCAGTTTTGGCGAAGTACCCATGTCAACACAACACGACATGGGTACGAAATCCGGCACAGATATGACATGGAAAAAGTGGATACGGCATACGGAAGCAAGAAGAAAGATGGCATTCCTGCGATTAGGGCTTTGATCTTCTTCTCTCGATCTGTCTTATTCTCTCTCTGCTCTCACTCTCAATCGTTCTCTTCGTCTCTCTTCTCTCGCTCTCGATCATCTCCGTCTCTCTCTTCTCTCTATTTTCTTCTCACTCCTGATCCGGCTTCTCTTCTCTCTTTTCTTCTCTCTCTCTCTTCTTTTAATAGGTGTTTATCATATATAATATATATAATATAATTCATCATAAATAATATATAATATAAAGTATATTATATATAATATATCATAAATAATATAATGAGAGCAACTCCTTTTGTCTTCCAAAAAAAAGGTATACGGATTCTTGAAAGTTGTCACCAACAAGTTAATAAACTTTTACCTTTTCACCTACCAATTAAAAGTCAAAACAACTAGCATCCACCTACCAATTATATAATAATAAATCTAATTAAATCCTATATAATAAAAAATATATAAAATCTAATAAAATCTATAAAATACATTATCTATTTTTTATTTATTTTAACATAATTTGTTATTCCTTATTTATTATATTTTTGTTATTTATAATATATATGTCAATTAAAAGTAAAAAAAATAAATTATATAGATAAATTAAAAATATTATCAATAAAAATAATACATAAGATAAACATAATAAATTCATTTTCAAAATAACTATTTAACTCATCTTTATCTAATAAATATATTTAAAAAATAACATATTTAACGTATCCCCATACTTGTATCCCCATTTGGATCCATATCCATGTATCCTCAATTTTTAGTTTTAAAGTGTCAAACCCCTAAATACGCATCCGCACCCGATATCCACAAGTGCATGTAACGTATGTTGTTTTCTTTTTTGTTATGTATGATGTTAACTTTTATTTTAATATAACGGTTTTATAACTTTTTTAAAAAAATGATCTTCCAGAATCCAATAATCTTTATAATACTGTCAATCTCTTTAAATGACAAGTTTTGCCATATCCATAGCTTCATACAGAAAGCCAATTGGTAGGCTTCTCATCCGCATCTACTAGTGGAAGTACCCTGACAAGGGGTTCTTACACTTATAATTTCTCCATTATTCCAAAATTCTTGCTCCAGGATTATTTTTCTTACTTCATGTCCCTTTCCTCTCTATTTATTTGCCCATTTAGAGATTCTCCACTCAATAGAGTTGAACATATCTTTCAAGACAATCTTATGATAATTTTAGAGAATTCCAAGATTAAGGAATGATTGTGATATCATTCCCTTTTATTTTAATAAAAATTACTAATTACAAGGGAGTCCTAAGGCATAAAATAATTATAATTGAATAAAAACCCAACTAATAATATACTATTCTAACACTTCCCCTCAAGCTAGTGTGAAGATATCTCTCACGCCCAACTTGCCTAGTATGTCATGCAATGACTTACTCCCAACTCTATTGGTGAGGATGTCAGTGAGTTGTTCACCAACTGCATAAATGGAGTACATATTGTGTCACTAGTGAGTTTCTCCTTAATGAAGTGACGATCAATCTCAACATGCTTTATCCTGTCATGTTGAACTGGATTGTGAGGGTGTTGATGGCAGCCTTATTATCGTAGTATAACCAAATGGAGTCTGTTTGATCAATACCTAGATCACTTAACACTAACTTGATCCATAAGAGCTCACACACCCCTTGTGCTATAGCTCTAAACTCAACTTCTGCGCTTTACCTAGCAACCACATTATGTTTCTTACTTCTCTAAAAAACTAGGTTGCCTCCAACAAAGGTGCAATACCCTAAAGTCGATCTCCTATCAGTTACTGATCCAGCCCAGCCAGCATCTGTGTAAGCTTCCACACGAAGATGATCATGCTTCGAAAAATAAAGACCCTTACCAGGAGCAGACTTCAAGTACCGTATAATTCTTATGACAGCCTCAAAGTGAATCTGATGAGAAGCATGCATAAACCAACTAACCACACTGACAACAACAGCAATATCAGGACGAGAATGAGATAGGCAGATAAGCTTACCTACTAAACACAGATAGCTCCCCTTAACAACAATTGATCCTCCTCCATCATCCCAGTTCATGATTGGATTCCAGTGGAGTGTCACAGGCCTTGCAGCCACGCATCCTACTTTCCTTCAATAGGTCAAGCACATACTTCCTTTGTGAGATAAATATCCCATCCTTAGAGCGAACAACTTCAATTCCCAAAAAATACTTCAAGCTCCCCAAGTCTTTGATTTCAAACTCACTTGCTAAATATTTCTTCAACAGAGGTATTTCCTCAATATCATCACCTGTAAGAACTACGTCATCCACATAAACAATGAGCGCTGTAGTCTTACCACGTGAGGAATGTTTCACAAACAAGGTGTGATCTGCCTGACTCTGTTTGAAGCCATATTTAACCATAGCCTGAGTGGATCTTTTAAACCAAGCCCTTGGAGACTGTTTGAGACCATATAATGACTTCCGAAGCCGACATGCTTCCCCCTTTATCTGATGATCCTCAAAACCAGGAGAAATGTCCATATATACCTCTTTTTCGAGGTCACCAAGGAGAAAGGCATTCTTTACATCAAACTGATAAAGTGGTCAATCTAGATTAGCTGCTAGAGAGAAGTACTCTGACCGAATTCATTTTAGCCACGGGTGCAAAAGTCTCCTAATAGTCAAAGCCATATGTCTGAGTGAACTCTTTTGCCACAAGTCTAGCCTTGTAATGCTTAATAGAACCATCCATTTTGTGTTTCACAATATACACCCATTTGCATCCCACAAGTCGTTTACCCTTAGATAACTCAATCAATTCCCAAGTGTCATTCTTTCCAAGTGCTTTCATTTCCTCAATCATGGCAAGTTTCCACTCAAAGGTAGCAAGAGCATCTTGGAAATGGTTAGGAATGCTAACAGAGAAAATATTTGACACAAAAGCTCTATATGAGGACGACAAATGAGAGTATAACACAAAATTTGAGATAGGACATTGAGTACAAGATCTCACACCCTTTCGCTTAGCAATAGGAACATCAAGATCAATAGAAGATTCAAGATCAGTGGACTCAAGAGATTCAAAATTACCTGGACTCTCATCAGAAGCAAGAGATGGCAATGGGTGAGTAAAAGTAGTCTGTTATATCCAGTTAACTTTATGCATGTCTTTGTCCCTGACATAAACTTGCCCTTCCTTATCCTCGGTGACATTAGGTTCTGTAAGTGGTGATGCAAGAACAACTAGTTCCACCATAGGAATCACAGGAATCACTTCACACTAAGGCTCCTCCTGAAAGGACTATGACACCGGAGAGGACAAGAAACAGGATTGGGACTCAAAGAATGTGACATCCATGGACACAAACCACTTACGAGAAGGAAGGTGATAACACTTATACCCTTTTTAAGTAGTAGAGTATCCAAGGAAAACACATTTGAGGGAGCGAGGTTCCAACTTACCATGAGTAGGAGAGTGATTGTGGACAAAACAGACACGGCCAAATATTTTTGGCGGAATAGAAAACAAGGACTTGGAACTTACGAGGACTTGAAGAGGAGCTTGTTTTTGCAAGACCTGGGTAGAAAAACGATTAACAGGATAGGCAACAGTGAAGACAGCGTCGCCCCAATAGGACCAAGGCACACTCATAGAAAAACACGTGCACCGAGCCATGTCAAGAAGATGACGATTCTTGCGCTCCGCCACCCCATTTTGTTGAGGGGTATTGGTGCAAGAGGTCTGATGGACAATGCCATGGGCAGAAAAATATTGCCCTAACGCAGAATCTAAGTATTCCCCCCATTATCAAAACGGAAGATTTGACAGTGGCCTCAAACTGAATACAAATCATCTCATGAAAATTGTAAAACACAGAGAAAACCTCACTCTTGTCTTTCATGAGATACACCCAAGTAGTACGAGAAAAATCATCAATAAATATAACAAACCATCAATGACCTTTCACAGACATAACACGAGATGGACCCCAGGCATTATAATGTATTAATGAAAAAGGAACTAAACTTTTATTAAAACTGGGAGCAAAAGAAGCTCTGCGTTATTTTCCAAGTTGACAAGACTCACAAAAAAACTCAGACACATTATTGTTTGCAAAAACAGATGAAAATAAATGCTTAAATAAATAAAAAGAAAAATGCCCAAGACGCCAATGCCATAGCCATGGATCATCTTTGGTAGTAGGACTCGTGGTGGAAGAATGAGCAAGCTGGTCCGGTTGATTCAAGAAGTAGAGACCATTTTCTGCATTACCACTGTAAATCGTCCTACTCGTGATAAGGTCCTAAAAAAGACAATGATCAAGAAAAAAAGTCACACTACAATTCAAATCCTTTGTAATACGACTCAAGAATAACAAGTTAACAAAAAAAATTGGGAATATGGAGAACAGAAGATAGGAACAATAGGAGTAACATACACTAAGCCTTTCCTAGAAATAGAAGAAACAATACCATCTGCAATCCTAACTTTGTCATGACCTGAAGAGGGCTTGTAGGCAAAGAAAAGGTCAGAGGATCCAGACATATGATATGAGGCACCATAATCAATAATCCAAGGCAAAGACTTATGAGAAAGGAAAACATGAAAAGAAGAGGTTAAGTTATCTGAATGGGCAAACTACGAAGAAAATGTACTGAGAGCAATAGACGACTGGCGGTCCAGCAAGTGACGCATAACATCCTCAAGCTTATGAATAATCATGCCAGAGAGACCATCAGAAGCCTGGCCAACGAAAGCGAAAGCAGAATCAAGTGTATCAACAACACTAGACAGATGAGCTCATGGATAAGAGCCACGTCCTCGAGACTAGCTTGACCGACCTCCTTTAGAACCAGACCGATCACCTCGACCCCCGAAAGGAGGCCCATGAAGCTTCTAACACGTCTCACGAGTATGCCACGGCTTGTGACAATAATCACAGAATATAGACTCCTTAGCGGCAGACAGAGAGATGGGAGTCAGGCTAAAGCCATCTCTAGGGGTAGACAGTAATGTGGAGCGGTCAGTAGAGACCTTAGTAGCAGGAATCGTCTCAGATGGCGACGACTCCGAGGAAAAAGCGCGATTTTGCACTTCTGAGGAAGAATCGCAGCAGAATCGCGAATCTGAGGAAAAGGAAACGCGAATCTGATGCGAGAAGGGAGCACTATTGAGAGGACAAGGAGTGTACCTGGTCACTGGCGCCGTTTGACGACTTCGATCTCGCCGTTTGACTTCCCTGTCGAAACCCTAGTCTTCGTCCCTCTCTTCGAAGCCCTAGGTCTTCGTCTCTTTCTCTTGCTTCTCCCACCCTTGATCTCCTCTTCGTCTCTGCCTCTCTCTTTCTTCGTCTATGTCGCTTCTCTTGCCTCTCCCTTTCTGATCTATTATGTTCTCTCTCTCTCTCTCTTTCCCTCTCCGTTTTCATTGATATATATAATATAATTTATCATATAATATATATATATATATAAAATTTATAAATTATAAATTATAATATAATTTATTATAAACAATATAATTTTTATTTGTAAAATAAAAAATTATTTATTTTATCATATATAATATAATTTTTATTTATTATTTATTTTTTTAACAATTATTTCTTAACTTTTTAACACATAATAAATCATCTAATTGTTTAAAAGAAATCTATTTAAATCATATATAATAAAAAAATATTTAAAAATTTATAAAATAAGACATCTAATTTTTATTTATTATTTATTTTAACATAATTTACTATTCATTATAATAAATAAAATATAATTAATAAAAATAATACATAAGCGCTCCTAATTTACGACTCCTCTAAGTGGTCACGTTCCCCCGCTCCTGCTCCCGCTCCCACTCCCCCCCCCCCCCCCCCCGCGCTCCCGCTTCGTGCAACTAAGGGAGAGACAGGTGACATCATAGTAGAACGACAACTCTCCTTATTCTGTACATAGGCGAATGCCTCCTCAAGTGAAGGAGGAGTGTCCATACCCAGAACCCGACTCCGAATCGGATCACACTCTATATTGAGACCGGCCAGAAACTTGAAGACCCTTTTCTATGCAATGAACTTCTTGTACCAGACTGAATCAGCAGTGCAAACAAGCTTATAGTCTTGTAGGTGAACAAGGTGTTTCCAGCAATTGGTGAGGAACGTAAAGTACTGAAGAGCAGTCTACTCTCCTTGAACAGAGCTTTCAATAGAGCGGTGCAACTCAAATGCTTGTGAGAAATTCCCTTTGCAAGATTAAGTAGTAGCCACTGCATCCAAAATATCCTATGCAGTGTCCATGGATAGATAGCCGTCTCCAATCTCCGAGGCCATAGAATGTATCAACCAACCCATAATTAGGGAGTTGGTGATCTCCTACTGATCATAACCCTGGTCCATGGTGCTGGGTGCCTGTATCCTGCCATCAACATACCCCATCTTCCCTTTGCTCTTTAAAAAAATTAATTAAACTCTGTGATCACGCTAGATAGTTCTGACCATTGAATAGAGAGGTGGTGATTTTAAGACTAGGGTTGGAGTTATCAGTCATAATAGTAGGCATAATGGAACTCTCATTCTTAGGTGTCTGAGAAATAGTGGACCCACTGGTGGAATCTGTCATGGATACTATATTACCTAACCCTCAACAAAAAACTAGTATCAATCACAAACTCAGAAGATAGTGGAGGAATAGTAAGCACAATGACCACTAAGAATATTAAAGAATTAAACACTCATCAAAATTTTTATTTTTTTATTTTATTTTATTTTTATTTTTTTTGTGAAGAAGAAAAGAAGAAACAACAGAGGTCAATACCTTATCACAAAGTCAAGACAGCAACAGAAGGTCAAACAAGCAAGGAGACGACACAGCAGAGGGAGACGAAGGAAGCCAGAGAATGCCTCGGGGCTGTCGGCTGGGTCTGAGAGACTGCCAGTGGCAGTCGGCAAGGCAAGACGACACAGTCCCAGTGGTCGACTTAGGCCAAAAGGCCTATCGGCAGGGACGAACACGAGACTGGACACCTACGACAGTGATTGAAGGGGTCGACTTAGGCCAAATGGCCTATCGACAGCGACCAACAAGAGACTGGGCACCTGCGACAGTTGTCGACTTAAGGCTGCCTCCGATAGGTTCAGTCAAACCTGGATGGGAGCTTTGTGGTGGCTGTGTGGTGTATGGATTTAAGGTTTAGGGTTGTGGCTTTGATATCATGATAATTTTAGAAAATTCCAAGATTAGGGAATGATTGTGATATTCTTTTTTATATTAATAAAGATTAATAATTATGTGGGAGCCCTAAGGCATAAAATAATTATAATTGAATAAAAAACCCAACTAATAATATACTATTCTAACATCTTATGTTACACAATACTTTCCAACATAATAAAATTTGTGCAAAAACGTGTGATGGTGGGCTGTAATAATTCTCTACCATTGGTAAATAGCTTCATTAAATAAACAAGCCAAGTACAGTTATAAATAAAACTTGTGATTGTCCTCCATCATCCAACACTTTAGCCACTCTTTTACTTTCCAGTCTCATGTAACATAAGATCAATTCAATGTGTTACACACGCTGTCCAATACAAATTCAAACCCTTCAGCATAAGCTTCTTACCTGCAAGTTTAATTGCAGGTTCATTATCCATTACAACTTGGACCACATATTTCTCTCCAATTTCTTCAATAATCTTGTCCATTAAACCAAAATAATAATCTGCATGCCTTCTAGGTACGTCTATGGCATCTATATACTTGTGAAAAACTATTCCCTGATTGATATACACTAGGAAATTGATTATATGCTTCCTAGTAGGCCCTATTCATCCATCACACTTATAGATACCACTCTCTCCTCCTAAATAGGCATATGGGATTCAATCCATTTCTTTAACTCATCACTAATTGGGCAAATATACTTTAGTCACCTCATATGGAGTTGGGGGTTCAACATTTGGTAGAACTTCTCTAGCAACATCCAACATTGGTTCAAACCAAGGATTAAGAACTACATTTGCAGATATTCAAATGTATATGATGAATTGGCTCACTGTCCCACCGAAATTTGCTCTCAAAGTGTTCATTGTTGTTGTAGGGAGCTTTGGCTGCTTGGAAGTTTTACTCCAATGCAAGACTAAATCAATTGTGTCTAATCTTGCTTTTCATGAGTTTCGATCAGTCCACTTACTATTATGAGTACTCCTAGTCTCCCAAACACTAGCAGATCGACGTCCCATAGTAGCTCAAGGTGATCCTGTCAATTCGGATGAGCCACCCCTACTTCATACCTCTCCAGCATATGCTCTAAACCTTTATTTTTCTTCCCATTCCTTCCAATCCCTTAGGCCCTGTTTGTTTTCAGAGGTAGAATGGAGGGGATTGATAGTGAGGGGATTAAGTAAAATTGTGTTTGTTTTGATGATAGTTGTTAGTGTAGGGATTGTTAAATTATTTTTATATAAAATAAATATAAAATAATAAAACAAATAAAAAAAATATAAAAATATTAAGGGGTTGTTTGGGATGTCCTAAATAAGTGCACTTTTTGACTTTTTGGACTAAAAAGTTGAGGAAAAAAATATGGTTATTTGTGTCAACTTTTTGACTTTTTATGAAAAAATGTGTATTAAAAAATTGTATAAATTAGTGTGTAGGGAAAAATTAGAATTGGGAATTGTGCACCCGTACTTTTTGACTTTTAGTGAATAGTGATAACTTTATAACTTTTTGAGTAACTTTTTGACTTTTTGACTTTTTTTCAACTTGCCAAACTTGGCCTAAACATTAATGTTTTAAAAAAAATGCCCAACATGTAAAAAAATTTTAAAAAATAAAAATAAAACAAATAAAATAATGATTTTTACTTAACAAAAAATACAAAAAATTAAACATTAATGTTAAAAAAAAAAATGCCCGACACGTAAAAAATAAAATAATTTCTAATCCGCCGGACTATTTTTCTAATTCCAAGTCCTAGAGGCCCATCCGAATCCCCTTAGAGAGGCCCATCCTAATCCGGAGCTCACTATCAATCCCTTCCCCATCTCTCAAAACAAACACAATATTAGTAGGTCCCACCCCACTACCAATCCCAATCCCCCCTCTAACTCTCCAAACAAACTGGGCCTTAGAGTTGACTGTATTGCCATTGTTAACTCAAGATCATTGTCATCACTAGAAACAGTAATACCTTCAAAATCAGCATATTCTTCGTTGTCAACATCATCATCATCATCACCACTACCATATTGTTGTTGAGAAACTCTAATATGTTCTGCCACTTCATCCTTTTGACCCCTTCAATTTTTTTTTTCCTTGTAGGCCAAAAGGTGTTTCATCATTGCTTCTCTAATTTCTGCTGTAACATTGGGACATGGTAGAACTTGCCCTTCAAAATGAGTCGAGTGTGGCTTTCATCTAGTGATTCCACCTATAATAAACACATCAACACACATAACTTGCAATACAATTTATGCCTATTATCTGGCATTGGATCTGCAAATCTCCATCCAATATCACCACCCAGTGTTTCCCTTGATGTCCCAGTTACTCTGCAATTACAATCACAATTCTCAAGAAAATTACTCAAATTAAATTGAGAGTACACAACCACTCATTGCCCATTGAGTCACTGATGGTAGAAAAATTAGAACAAATTATAATACTTAGAATAGATCTCAATGACTCAAACAAATGCCGACTGACCCACATGGGTCTCAACCTGTAGTAATTATTACGAACTCATTAAGGGAAAAAAATAAAAACTTAGCAAGGTGGTATTCAATCAATCCATTTCTCTGATAATATGATAAAAACCAAAATAGAGCAGGAGCAGCAGTGCTTCCGACCCATATGATGTTAATTTATTATAGTAAAACAAAAAAAGAGTTGGACAACCCAACTAGAACAGCCGTTCGGTCATCCGAGGCCCACCAACCCAACAAAGCAGCAGAGAAGACAATGAAATAGCAAAAAAATTGACAAAACATTTTACCGAAGCGATCAATCACTGATTCACACAAAACAGTCGTCAAATCTTGCAAATTGAGCTTCAATCTTGCTATTTTGTCACATTCAACGGTAGAGTAAGCTTCAATCTTGTTCGAATATTCAACCTGAACTGAAAATCAACCTTCGATCTCCCTCCAAATGGGTAAATATAGGTTTTTACTTGAAGAAGAAAGGAAATCTGGTTTGGCCAAGAAAATTATGAAGCTACACAGTGAATCTATCGAGTCAGGTTTGCTTTTTTGCCATCATAATGATTAATGTATGTTTGTCGAGCGTAACACAAAACAAAAAGCCAACATTACGTCATGATTCATAACAGTAACAGGACCATAACGGCAGCTTCCAGTGTGAAATTTTTTTAACACTTACAATGCTATGCACATCCGAAACGTAGGCTTCATTTCCTGTTATGTAATGGCCATTCTGTTACGTAGCACCCATTGTTTTAAACCCTGCAACCACCCAACCGGCTCTAAAATCTCTCAACCACCGAGTCTCAAGTCAGCCCAGATGAAAAGGAAGAGCCGAGATGTAATCCCAAGTGCTCCACTGTTTACACCCAACAATACCTGCCAAGGGCCCCACATGGGGCCCCTAAATCACCAGAAAGAGAGAAGATTTCCCAAACTTTGCTTTCAAGCCTGAAACAGTCTCAAAGCAAAAGAATAACACAGCAGAGAGATGGCCCAACTGTTGAGCCTCAGCCCACAAAAAATGGTATCATCCCTAGAGAGGTGATGGTAAGCTGCTAACAATGAACTGCATAGTTGTCTAACAACGAAGTTTTCTTAGAAATGTCTGTGCGTTTTCAGATCAAATATCAATCATTAAAAATATAACAAATAAACACAATGGCCCTGTTTTTTTTCCCAGACTAGGTTGGGTGGAAGGGGATTACTAGTGTGGTGGTATTAGGTTGAAGATGTAAGATAAATTGGGTTGGTTTGTCCACTAGTGTAACAATATTAATTGGTTGGGATTAAATCTATGAAATTATGTAAAAGTTCTCATCATATAAAATGTGACTTTATTGTTCTTGTAAAATGGGGAGCAATGAGGTCTTTTCACCTCCAATCTCATGGGATTGAATTAGCAAACCCAAGTCCCCCATAGGATCGCTAGTCCCCTACTTGGAGGGGTTTCATAGTCCCATGGGACAGGCTATTTTAGTAACTTTTTGACTTTTTACGAAAAGATGTGCAGAAAAATAGAGAAGGTGATGTGACAACTTATAGTAACTTTTTGACTTTTTGGCTAAAATAGCCACTCCCCAAACGAGGCCAATCCCATGATAGCTTTCCAAAACAAACATGATTTTTGTGGGTCCCACCCCACTTTATCTCTGAAAATAAGTTTCTTTCCTGTACGGCTGTATTAGGTTTTGATTAGATACCCAAAATACACTACCTGCTAGAGTGGTGTTTAGATTTCCTTTTTTCTTAACGAGTCTTTGTTTTCTTGACATTATAATGCTTTTGGGTTTGATTAGTATACAGTAGTGAATTGTTTTGTTTCATGTGCAAAACTGGAGTAGGCTAGTTCACAGCATAATCTACACCAGCTTATGAAAACAGGTCAAACATCAAAGCACAATAAATAGATGTGATGTGGTATTATAATGAAAACCTTAACACCATTCTCTTGCTGACATTTCCACCTAACCTCCAATTTCTTTTCAATTAAATTCAGTAGTATATTGTTAACCTGATAATATAAAGCAGAAAACACAGCACTCTGTGATGGAATATCAATAACCCACATCGTAGTAACAAGTTCAAAACATATATCTAGACTGAGGCAATAGGCATAAAAGAAAATCCACTTGGACAATCTATTTTACCTGCAGATTTCTAACTTGATGGGGACAGCCAGCCGGTATAAAAACTGCATCCCCTAGTTTTTGCACAAAAGTCCATGGTTCAATTCCTACAAAACAAACAAAAGCTTGCATGATCAAAGGAACTGCACCTATAAATCAAATACCCACATTGAAAAAATTAAAAACCAACCATATTCCTCCTTGAGCCTCCTTTTATGTTCTAGCGTCAAATAAAATGTTTGGTCATGAACAGGGTGAACAACCTGTAAGTCATTATCAAAAACAAAAAAAACAAAAAAAATACTGTAAACTAAAAAGAATAATAAAATGTTAAATTGAAAAGGTCAATGTTAACAGGGCGTATTAAGAACAATTCTTCCCCAATAATGAAACAGCTGAACAAACCATGCACAAGAACACACATTTGACACCAACAATCTGTGCATTTTTCTAGTAAACACAATCCATGCATTTCATCTCCAAGTTTTCCAAGTTCAGCAATTCTATTCATTACCATTTGCCGGATGTATCTTAAACCAACTAATAGTCTCTTCAAACTCAAGAATTTTAGCGTGCATCAAGACACAACGAAGAAAATGATATAAGTGATTGCTTTTAAAAGCACTGAAAGATTATAATGATGCTTTACAGTAGTAAGTACATTCATCCAAGAGAATAGATTTTAGGTATACAAGAATCGTTTTCAACAATTCCTTCCCACTACCTTATCAAAATGATTGCTTTAGTCATGTTTGGTTTGGTTTTCAGACACTTAATTCATAAATATTTTTTAAAAAGCTAAAATTTAATTTGGTGAAATAAATAAATAACACTTATCATTTTTATATAATTTTACTTTTTGGAGGGCCAGAAATAATTTTTAAAAATTTAAAAATATCTTTTTGATATTTAATCTTATCAAATTAGTTTTATTTTTTCAAAAAAAAAATTTCTGAAATTTTTTTCTGAAAAACAAACCAAACATTTCAACCCTTAGAATTCTGGGGAAGAAAAAAGGATAATTTCATGAAGAAAAAGCATTTTAGTGGAAACAACTCAAGATAAATGCATTTCATTGGGGTGAGACTAGGTGCAAGTGGGCATTTTGTCCCATGTCACAGCTTTCACTTGCACTGGACACAGACACTTCCATCTCCATGAAAATTGCAATTATTTTAAGCCATTCCCACTGAAACACAATTTCCCCTACTTTCATTTCAACAGGTCAGCATCATATTTCACTTGAACAGTAGATAAGAATAAATTAATTAGCCAATGGATAATACAGTTAGAAACTAAGAAAAAACACTAAAAACATGTACTACTAACGGTAAACATTTGCATGTGCCAGAAAGTCAAGCTATCGATTGATAAGGTTTCTGCTGTGAAATTTGCAATCATTTTCTAGCCATTTAGTATTTACCTAAGTAAAAGTCAGGTATTCAACACATTTTTCTCTTTCTAACTGACCTGGCAGATTCGAACTTCAAATTTACACTATTTCACAAGTGAAAAGGACATAAAGGGGGGAGGAAGTAGGAACTTCAAGGAGTGGCACTTGTTCAGCCATCAATTATTTGCATGTGCCAGAATGTCAAGCCATCGATCAATAGATTTTCAGCTGTGAAATTTGTAATAATGTTCTAGCCATTTAATATTTATAAAAGCCAGGTATTCCACACATTCTTCTCTCTCTACCTAACCTGGTAGATTCAAACTTCAAATTTACACTATTGCCAATTTGAAAAGGACAGAAAGGGGGAGGAAGGAGGAACTTCAAGAAGTGCTACCCATTTAGGGTGCAAGAGGAAAGAACTTTTACATCTATTGCCATTTTCGGGCGCTCTCCTACAACAACCCATTCCTTTCTTATATAATATGGCCTTTCTATATTTCAAAAATATAACATGATGTAAGGTTATGGATATTACTGGAATGTTTATAACCTGCTGCAATGGAGAACAATAAATATGCCTGAATTCCTTGAAGTGTTTCCTTAGATATTCCTGCAACTTAGGAACATCTTGTCTCCGGAAGATGTCCCAGACAGCACCTCCGTCTGCATTTTCAAATCCATCTAAATCCTTTCCCAAAACTGCAGGACCACCATTCTCCATGATATCATCTCGATCCACTTTTGCCTCTCCACTTGTTTCAGAAGCTTCAGCCTCGTTAGTAAATCCTTGTGCATCAGAAACATCAGTTTCCCCATTTCCCCTGATAAAATCCCTGTGACTTTCTTCACCACTGCCAGTTTTTCCCATTATTTGAGGTTCTGTAACAGCATTTTCCGCTGTCAACTTCTTACACTTCCTAGCCAAACCTGCATGCGATTTCCCTCTCTTCCTCTTACCCTGAAAACCTTTCTTTCTCCTTCCACTTCTGTCAGTCTCACCAACGCAACTTTTCTCTTCGGATAGTATATCAGAACCACATTCTTTATCTTGTTTGTCTAACACAACCTCATTTAATTCATTACCAGTGGTTCTGTAGCAATTATTATATGCTTCATCCGCACTGCATGTCTCAACAATTTTAGTTTCAGTTCTGTTTTGAGTTCCAAAAGCACTTAAAGGGGCACATCCATTTGCATTTTCACTACCTTCAGCAATTTCATTCACTTTCTCTCCATCATCCACACCTTCTGAACGGACCTCCACCTTAACTACAGTATTTAGCATGTTTCCACTTGAGTGGGTATAAGAAACATTCATGTCTTTGGCCTCTTCCTTCACACCCAGAAAATTTTCTGACTTAGATATTAATGAATAATCTTGCATGTTCAACCCAGACATGCCATTTTCACCATGTTGCTGACAAGCTGCGTTAACAATTCCTTCGGCAGTTGGATTGCCCTTTTCGACACCATCAACATACTGCTTTATATTTGCGGGCAAGCTTTGATCCCTACCACCATCTAAGGTCGAAACTTGCAAACAGCTAGATGCCTCAGCAGTAAAATTTGTGTCCAACTTAATTTCAGAGGAAAATGAAATGTCCTTCTCCATAGATGGCAACAGACGCTTCTCCTCAACTATTTGGTCCAATATCTGACTATTTTTAATAAATTCCCTTTGATCCTGGGCATTGTGCTTTATCTTTAACTTCTGCACTTTGGTAAGCTGTTCCCGAGAAAGGATCACTGCATTAGTATGCGTCAAGATATTCACCTGAAACAGTGAGTTCAAATATTTGTTAACTGCATTAAATATATATATATATAGATATAATATTAAAAACCCTTATTATAATGGGGCTAAGCATAAAGGAGAAAACCTTAAGCTGGTAGGATGATATGCTATATTAACATTACACATTGCGAAGGCATAATTCTTATAAGCCTGAAGAATTACCAATACAATTTAAAGAAAAGTAGTAAGTTTAGAGAACTAATTTTTAAACAAGTAACTGTATTTTCGAATCATTTAACATCTCATTCTGAGAACTTGTTTTTTAAGTTCTGACTCTGTTTTTTTTATTGGATGCGTTTTTACATGTCTACCAGACAGCCATAAAACATTCACTAATAAGAGCTAGAGGGAGAAAACAGAGAAGTTAGCGATGCTGTGAGGCAGCTGTTTCCTTGCCAAAAAACCAATTTTACAGCATGCCTTCTTCTTAGCAAACGAAATTTCTGGGGAATTTTCTGCTCGTTAATAGCACTTATTCTAGACCAATATAGAAGGATGGGCAGAACAGCAAAGTATCTCAATCAAATGAAACTTATAGCACACTCGATTTCAACAAATGGAACTGCTGATCTTCAGAGATCAGAACATGATTAAGGTCCCGTTGAACTGGCACATATTTGTATGTCTGAGTCAGTGACCTTGTATGGCTTAGAATGCAAAGTAATAAATTCAGATTCATCTAAACCTAAAATTTTGGAAGATAACAAAGTCAAGCTGACAGCATAACTGCCTGGTCTACACTTGATTTAATGTTAATCTAGATACCCATCAACCTGGTTTATATATGCTAGTTTAACTTTTAAACCAGGGATAATCAAAATCATTTTATACCTAACATTACTATTGTTAGAATAGTCGTGTGCAACAATTGAGTTTAATATAAACAAGTGCTGAGGTGAAGCGTTGGATTAAGAACCAAAAAACCTATTTGCTGCCATAATCTCTTTTCTTCTTTCTCTTCCTCTCTCTCTCTCTCTCTCTCTCTCTCTCTCTCTCCCTCTACTTAATCCTAACCCTAATTTCTACAATCTTTACATTTTAACTACTATTATAGTATATGATATGTTTAAAAAATAAAATTAACACTGCCAAGAAACCTTGGACTTTCAAAATAATTAGTTAAATTTTAAAATCTTAGAACAATTTTATGCCACAAATTTGGAATGCCAGAGGTTTCTACATGATTACTACATATTTTAAATTCAAAAACTTTGTATACTTGAACTTATCTCCATCTACTTAGCTACCCTGTTATGTATGTGCATATAAGTATTTCGAAATCTTCAGGCAAAGATAGTACAAGCTTGAGCCTCTTAATCCCCTAAGGCATAATTTATTTCAAACACACAGCAGGAGGCCAAGTCCAACAACGGAATTTTTAAACACTACCCCTGATCCAAATTGTTACGCATTGATAACACTCTTCCCCCTGCTTATATGAACACAACAGACTATTATATCGGAAAAAAATAAAAACAGACAAACAAAGGGAAGTGAAAAAATCCAAGCATCCATCCCATCCTATAGAGAATTTCCAACAAAGAATGGCACTGAAGTGTACAAAAAACTCAAAGAAACAAAGCATACCGCATCAGACATATCACAGTGAAGCTTGGTTACAGAATCCCCACGTCCGAGCTCCTGAGCAACTCCATAGGCAATATACGTCTTCGGTCCCAAGTCTGGCTTCAAAGTTTCCTTAGGTAATTTTGTGGCAAGGTTTAGAAAGCCACAGCGAGGATGTGTATATTCTTTAAAGGGCAAGCAACTGGTGAACTCAGCACCATGCCGAGGTAAGCGTTCATCAAACAAGCTTGATGGGGGCCAGTCTTTCAACTTAAGAATCTGAGGCCAGTCATAACTGTCAAATCGACCCTCCAGATACCCTTTAAAGAATTGGTGGACATTAATATCCACCTGCATTTCATCACAAGAGTAACAAAATCAACCAATAGCTGAAAAAATTTTACGCATCAGATAATAATAAGCTAGAAAAAAAACAACAGACTCCATTAAAATGGAAAACATAAGAAGAACAAGTAGAAAAATAAAAAACAAAATCAGACACTAATACAATAAACACTGTAAAAGTGCAGCCACATCAAAAGCTAACTTTAGATCCAATTATAATCAGTGCACAGAAGAACAACCAATTGATATTACACTAATTCACGGCATGCACATCAACTCATCAAGACTACAAAAATTTCTAGCAGTTGGGACTATTTGGAAAGATAAATTCCAAATTAAAAAGAAACAAAGAAAGAAGGTAGCAAGTAACTGATAGTTTTCTCATGAAGATGGTACGGACGGGGGGAAAAGATATGTAAATTAAAACATCAGTCCAGGGAGAAGTTACTTGCTGAAGAAATACATATTTGTGTCTTTAAACATGTATAGTGTAAGGAGGAAAAACAAAACTAAAAATGATGTAACAGTAATAATCATTCATCAGTACCAGAGGGGATTCTTAGTGCCACGCTGATTATCAAATTTACTATCGTGACTGACACTGGCTAATCTTTTGCATGTGGAAAAAAGGATCTTTAGCTATTAATTCTTTGCATTTAGGATGAAAGACCTAAATGCATTAAACTACTCTAGCTTTTCCTAAAAGCAAAAAAAAAATATCAAAAAGCAGTCAACTCAGAATTAAACAATAAGCAAGAAACCATTTGAAATACAAAGGCATATTCATAATTTGTTGACATATCCTAATCAAATCATGAAGCAATATCAAAACATTTAGCAACTATTACAATAGCAAAAATCTACCATGGCTGACGAATACACCTCATATAAAGATTTTGCATCAATAAATCATAATCTGATGGACTAGAAATATCAATTGACACAATCAACTATTTTCAGCAAACTAGATTTATAACTGGCACAACAAAGGTAGAAAAATAAACTAACCTCGCACCAATCCAAGCAATTAATGGCAGTCACATCTAAAAGCTGGGAATGTTTGAGATTTGTAATTTGACGGAATGCACGCCACATAACCATCGGTTCCCAGCTCAAACCAGATGTAGTATCAAGCACATCACCTACAATCACCGGCTCACCTTTATACCAATGCCACTGAAAATGCTTCAAATCTTCATGTTGAATATCTTTAGCAGTTGGACAGAACAAATAGTTGTCAGCCGAATCTTCTCGAGAAGATGCTTTCCTTAAATTACTACTGCCAACATCAATTTCACCAGCCTCATTGGAACAGGGGCACCATTGTGGAAAACTTTCAGGCTCATCATTAAGGTCATATGTTTTGGCTATCTCTTCGGCCTTCACTAACAACTCTGAAACCCAATCTTCTGCAAACATACACTTCAATTCCAAGATGCCCTGACCACAACCACCCATGGTTTCCGGAGGGCAAGGAATGCTACCGTCTATATTGGCTTTCCATTCAGATGGTGGCTTAACATTATCCACCTCGCTAGTTCCAACAGGTATATCTATAGTCTCCGTTTTCCTTGAAGTCCCACCCATGGTTGCCAGGGGACAAGGAATGCTACCATCTTTATTAGCCATACATTCAGATGTTGACTTAATATTATCCACTCTGCTAGTCCCAACAGGTATATCTGAAGTTTCTGTATTCCTCGAAGACTCAGAACGGCTTTTCCCACCATGAAAGTAACCCAGTTCATTATAAACATATGGCATGATAACTTCCTCCTCACCTCCCTGTAGGTGGCCATCGCGGAACTCCCGGCAACATATCAGACACAGGTCATAAGAACAGTGAGGACAGCTTCTGTGGAAGTCAACAATTGAAGTTTTGCAATTGTTGCTGCATATAACAAGCAATTACATTAATCTATCAGCAAACTAATAAAAACAGATTGAAATCATTCACAAAAATCTACCAATAGACACGCTCTGTTTTACTGCATTTCGCCTGTTGTAGCTTTGTCTGTAACAATGATAAACCTGCCCAACCAAACAATAAGTAAACTACAAAACAATATAGTTGACACAACAATTCTCATTCACAGACATTGAAAAACATTTATTTTTGGAAAAATAACTTGCAGGTGGATTTTGGGGCTAAATATTGCAAATCAATGGGACTCTTCTCAAAATAATGCCACAAGTGGAAGACTGCCAATATATATTTATGGAATTAGAACGAAAATGCCCTCATCGCTTTTGCAACACTACCCCCACCACTTCTCCACCTTCGCCGCCACCCCACCCACACGTAACACTCCTCCACTCCTCTCTCACCCTCCCTGACACTTCTCCACCCATTCCAATAACCTCCACCACTCCCCCACCCAAAACTGTAGACAACCCAAACCCAAGCCACCAGCACCGCCCAAAACCCTCCAAACCCTTCTCGTTGCCACCCCACACCTCCTCTCCCCTGATGCAACAAAATTTGTAGGTTGCAAGTCCAATATGTGTATGCTACAAGTTTAATATATGCAAGGTGCAAGTGCAAACTGTGTTGGGTATGTATATGGTGCAACACTTGTGCACAACCCCACACGGTTTCCACTTGCACCCTGCAAGATTTGCAGCAGCGAGAGAAAGGAGGTGTGGGGGTGTGGGGTGGCAATGGGGAGGAGTTGGAGAGTTTTAGGTGGTGCTGGTAGCTAGAGTGTGTTGGTTTGGGTGGGGATGGGCTGGGGTTGGCAGAAGTGGGTAGGGGAGTGGCAGGGGTGAAAAAAAGGTGAGGAGGGCGTGGAGAAGTGACGGGGGTGGATGGGGAAGGGGTGAATAGCGGAGGGGTTTGGCTCTAGACGATGAGAGAGAGGTGTAGGGAGGAGAGGTTGGGCACCAGACAGTGGGGGAGAGGTGAAGGGTGGAGGGGTTGAGTGGCGAACAGTGGGGAAATTGGAAGGTGTGCGAGGGAGGGCGGAGGAAGTGGACCGCGTGGCGGCAAAGGGCGAAGGAGGGCAGATGAAGAGGTTTGGGGAGGTTTGCAAAAGAGACAAAAATAAGGACATTCTCATCTTAATTCCATGGATTTGTAATTTATTTTCGGCCTTCAACCTGTGGTGCAAGTCTGAGAAGATTCCTAGTCATTTGCAATATTTAGCCCAAAATCCACCTGCACATTATTTTCCCCTTATTTTTCAATGCCACAAAATTTTCTTAAACAATCCATTTTGATTCAAGAGTAGAAAGTAATTAAGATGTTTAAATAACAAAGCAGGAGCTTGAATCCCATTGAAATAGGAAGCCCACCTAACGTCATAATTGTAGAAAATACCTCGAATCTTAGCCTCCACCTCCTTCTCCGTCATTTGTTCCCAATTGAAAATTTTCAAAAATGGAAGAAGTGCTAGTAGTATATATTTGGAGTGCTGAATTTTTTCTTTATCATCATATTTAAATTCTAAATTCTTCAGGTTCTGCACCAAAGGAGATAAAGATATGGTATTTCATGTACAGACATCAAAAAGAGACACCAGGCAAGCATAAACTAAGAAGCTGAAGCAACTTACAATTGGTCCATCCAAACGTAAGCACCGCTTGCAATTGCAAATTTTAAGACAAACAGGACAGGCCTCAGCGAAATCATCCTCAGTCATCTTAGGGTACCTACATATCATTAAACAAGTCACAATAACAACAATTAGAATTATAACAAAAAGAGAAGATAATGGTTACTTTCAAGCTTAGTTGCACGAAGCGGGAGCGGGAGCGGGAGCGGGAGCGGGGGGCGGGGGCTGGGAATCGTGAGCTGATAAAAGTTTCTTAGGTTGGGAGCGTCTCGGGGGAGTGGTAATATATATATATATATATATTTTAATGCACATTAGAAGTTTTTTTTATAAATATTTTTATTTTAATATACATTAATTATTTTATTTATTTATTATATTTTTTAAATAATGTATTATTGTTAATTTAATTTTTTATTTTTAATTGATATACATTATAAATAAAAAATTATAATAAATAAGGAATAATAAATTATGTTAAAATAAATAAAAATAAAAATTAGATATTTTATTTTATAATTTTTTTTATTATATATGGTTTAATTAGATTTCTTTTAAATAATTGGATGATTTATTTTATTTATTATATGTTAAAAAGTTAAGAAATAATACTTTACAAAAATTATTATTATATATGATATTTTAAGAAATAATAATTAAATATTTTATTATATATGGTAAAAATTATAATTTATAAATTTTATTACATATATAATATATGATAAATTATATTTATTATATATATTATATATGATATATAATATATATATTATATGTTATATATATATTATATATGATCAATTAATCATGGTTAAACATAGAGACGAAGCAGAGAACGACGAACAGAGATGAAGAGGGAGAGAAGCAGAGACGAAGAGAGAGAGAGAGAGAGAGAGAGAGAGAGAAGCACAGAGACGAAGAGAGAGAGAAGCACAGAGACGAAGACGATTGAGAGAGTGACGAAGATCGAAGCCCTCAGAGACGAAGACGATCGTGATCGATAGTGAGAGAAGAGAGTGACGAAGGCAATCAAAGCCCTAATCTCAACACTGTTCCACTGTAAGTTCTCTCAACAACCCTTCTTCTTTCTCCTCTCATGTCGACGTCGAAGGCTAGGGTTTCTCTCTCTCTCTCTCTCTCTCTCTCTCTCTCTCTCTCTCTCTCTCCCCCCTTTACGATCCTATCTTGGACTGAATTGCGTTTCTCTCTCCACAGAAACGCGATTTTTACTCAGAATCGCCACCTAATTGGACGATTCCTGCAACTAAGCTTTCAAGAAATGAAATATTGACACACACACACACATACATATATATATATATAGAGAGAGAGAGAGAGAGAGTAAATTACACTCACCTCCCTTGATGTTTGAAAAAAAAAATAAAATTAACCTCGCACTTCTTACATAATTACAGTGGTCTCTCTTGAGGTTTTAATTTACACAACAATTAGACCCTTTTTCATCAATTATTTGTTGGGAAATTCTATGGTACACGCCCCTCCAAGAGTGTGCACTGTATACACCCTCCACAAATAGGTGTAACTTTACCATAAAATTTCATTACATCAACCACAAAATACATAACCTCACCACAAATTGGCGTAATAAAAAATGTCGTAACCAAGCCACAAACTTTGTTACATGAACCACAAAATTTTGGACATTTTGTTAGACTAATTTGTGGCGAGATTACGCATTTTGTGGTTAATATTGCGAAATTTTGCGGTAAAGTTACACCAATTGTGGTAGCGTGCATATGGTGGGTTTCCCTAATTTTGTTAGTCGTATGAATGAAAAAATGATGTTATCTCTTTTCTGCTAAAATATATATATTTATTTTCGTTCATTCTCTTTCTTTTCTTTCTTTTTCCCTTTTTCCTCTAGATTTTTTTTTTTATTATAAGGGACTAATATTTTAAGACAGAAGGAGTGGTAAATCTACTCACCATTTACATTAGTTTTGGACACTTTATTAGCCTTACTAAAAGAGAGGTCAACGTAATTATGTCAAAAGTATGGGTTAATTTCACTTTTATCCCCTACACTATTGTCATTTTATATATATATATATATATATCATCCCTAAACCTAAACTATCAATTTCATCTAGTCAGTTCCTAAAATTTTGGATTTCGATTCATATGGTCTAATTGGAGACAATCTATCCAAATCCCAATCAATAATGGTAAAAAAAACCTAGCTTAGTGGGCAAAAAAAATAATTTTACAATTTGGAAAACCTATATCATACAATCAAACACTTACTTACTTACTCACACTATATTAGACAACTTACACCCTGCAACCAAACACCCATCTTCTCCTCCAACCGTCATTTCAAACTATGAGTGTTTGATAGTATGGTTTAAGTTCAAATTTCATCAAATTAGGTTTTGACTGTTACCAATATGGACAATTGTCTTCAATGGAACCATATTGGCTGAAATTAGAAATGAAATTATAAACTTTTGGGACTAAATGGATGAAATTAGTAATTTACAGATGAAGGAGAAAAAATGGTGACAGTTTAGGGAAAGAAAATGTACGAATAACCCTAAATTGAAAAGAAGTAGCAGTGGCAACTGCACAAAGTTTCATTACAAAATAACCTCAGATGAAACAGAAAAAATCAACAAACATTACATAAGCATACAAAATAAAATAATTGTAATAAATTAAATACTAGCAGAATGAGTAAAACATTCAAATCATACCATCTAGTCATGCAGGGAACACAATATCGCTTTCTCATACACTTGGTGCACCGAACGACCCGTCCTTTGTCATTCCTCTGGCACTGATGACACATATTTGACACCAATTGACCCTGTGAAATCCAAAGTCAGAAAGCAGTAAACCCCAACAACACAATTCAAAATATTCAATCAATTGAAATGAAAAAGCATCAAAATTAAAGCAAAACAAAAAGAGAGATAGCGAGAGTACTAATCAGTACATTTTCATCCTTCCTTGCACCCCTCATTGGCTTGGATTCTGTATTGACTGGCTTTATAGCTCTTTCAGCCCTGAGAGAATACCTAGACTTGGTCTGATCTGAGTTTTCCTTATGTTCTTCATCTTTCGTATCTGTTTTTGAAACCTTAACACTACTACCCCTCTTCCTTCTCCTCTTCTTCTTCCCTCTTTCTTCATCAGAACAATTACCATTTTCATTTTCACTTCCACCTCCTTGGCCTTCCACATGTTCTTCATCTTTTGTATCTGTTTTTGAAATCCTAACACTACTATCCCTCTTCTTCCCACTTTCATCATTAGAACAACCACCATTTTCATCTTCGCCTCCACCTCCTTGGCCTTCCTCATGTTCTTCATCTTTTGTATCTGTTTTTGAAACCCTAACACTACTATCCCTCTTCTTCCGACTTTCATCATTAGAACAACCACCATTTTCATCTTCACCTCCACCTCCTTGGCCTTCCTCGTGTTCTTCATCTTTTGTATCAGTTTCAGAAACCCTAATCTTAGTACCCTTCTTCCTTCCCCTCTTTTTCTTCCCACTTTCCCCAACAGAACAACCACCATTTTCATCTTCGCCCCTACTTTCTTGGCCTCTCTCCGCCATCACGGCATCACTATTCTCCTCATCCCTCTTCACCTTCGGACGACCCCTACCCCGCTTTTTACTCACAGGAACACCTTCATCGTTCACTGAAACCCCTTGTTCTTGAACTTTCTCGTCAGACCCACCACGTTCCTCCATTTTCGGACCAGCTCCCTTCTTTTCCTTCCGGTTTTCCCGAGCGAGAAAATATTTTCCCCTTTTGAGAGCGAATTAGCAATTCTTGGGCTTCGGCTTTTGAACTGAGGAACAGTCAGTGGAGAGAGAATTGGTTGCTATTGAGGCTTAAAACTGCGGCTGAAACCATGGACTTTTCATGTTTTTTTGAATAATTTAACAATTTGGGGCTCTCAAGGTGTCAACTTGGGAACAATGAGGAATTCGAGTGAAGCGTTGCGTTCTAACGTGCGCATGGAGCTCCAAGATGGTACCAGACAGAGTGAGCCCTACCGTCGGATTAGTTGTCCAGTCCCGAGATTCGTGCAGCCCAAGATTTCTAAATGGCCCAAAACCTTAAAAATTGAAATTTTATTTTGATTTTTGGAAAAGATGACTGATCTGAATTGAATTGTTTATATTGTGTGGCTTTATGAATAAATTTTACAATTTTATATTGATTGTATAATGTGTAATCAGATTATATTTATAAGTTAAAATAATCGATGATTTATCCTTAAAATTTTACTTATTATTAACTTTTTTAAGAATTGGTATGCTAAAGATAATGAATAATGAAAATATATATATTAATTAATGTACTAACTAATATACTATCAGATAATAATAAATTTATTAAAGATAAGTGAGTGTCTTGTAGTGGACACCTTGTTTGTTTGTTTTTTTTTTTTTTTTTTTTCATTTCACCCATACATTCTATCTGAGAGATCGTTCAGGTCTGCTGCTGAGAGTTGGTCGTAAAAGTCATCTCTATCTCCCATAGGTGGTTCATCATGCCATTCTGGGTCATTTTCTCCCATTACTGGAGACTCATAAGAGACGCTATGCTAATAATTGGGATATTGGCTTTCATCGACAAATGTCTCTTTGCTGAAGGGATATCCTGGGATAGCTATATTACAAAATATCTTCTGATTTCTATCTTCACAAACTAGTCGTCCATAATTTCCATTATATGCCAATAGAGGATTGTTGGCAAATTTCCTTCATTTATTGAGCTGTTCTCTGAGTGGAAATCTCCTGCATGGCCAGGGTCTTCGATTGAGAAGTCTAGGGAATCCTGGGAAAGTCGAAGTTCCTCTGAAGTACATTTTATGTTTAGTTGGATTGCACCATATTCCTTTCCACTCTAGTAGTCTGCTATCTATTAATGCTTCTATGTACGGATGATGCTCCTCCATTACGCAAAGTACTGCATGAGCAAGTTTATTTCCTACGCTATCTGTTTGATTTGGATCTGAAAAAATTATTCTGGAGACAAAGCCGTAATCTAACAATTGTGAGGTTGTTAGATAACACATTTTGCCCCTAATCTCTATCTCCAATGGCTCGAATGTTGCTAGATTTATCTGGCAAAGGCAGATGCTGAAATTTAAATTGCACTGGCATCAACCAAAATGTTCTGACCTCTTATTACATTTTTCTTCTTCTAGGCAAGGCTGCACATCATATTTGTAGAGATAAGTCCATTGATAAGCTAAGCCAAGGCATTCAACTCCTGCTATAGAGAGGTCTTGAAGAAACTGATGAATAATGACTAGCTCGCTATTTCTGCTATCTTCGGCTAAGGTGTATATATAGGGTTTTAGGTCTTCTATTACTTGGTTTTTCTCACAAAAAGATCGAATGATAGAATGTCTGAAGAAATACATTCTAGCACTCAATTGGTCAAATTCCTCACTGGTGAGTTGTCTGATTTTGGGGTTAGGAAAGCGGGTAGTTGTTTTTCTTGGAGCTAATTTTTTAAGCTGGTTGGTTAGGGTTCGAACGATTGCTCTCAATTGTTTTTCTTCGTCTCGGAGCTGGTCTAGCTCTTCACTGACCTTTTTGCCTTTATCCATAATTTTCTTGAAATTTCTGGAAAGGCCTTCACAATGTCTGCACATTTGGAGAGGATTTTGAGAATCTATCTGAGGGTTAGAACTATTGCTTCCGGTACTACTGCTTCCAATTATCTGGCTAACTGGAACTCCACTAGTAGCAAGAATGGTTGACTGCATCTTGCTCGATGTGTCTAGGTAATCTTTAGCTATCTGACTAATAAAGTAACCGGTTCCTATTTGTCTTCGGGCATAGGTACTGGCTGACTCAAAATCATAAAATCCTTTATACTGAGGTATGAGAAAAATTTTAACTAAGGGTTCTACTTCTATCTAGTCATAGTAAATACCGGGCTTGGTTCCTTTAGCTACTACATAGAAATAAAAAATTTTAGACAAAGGTTTATTTTGGATTTTTGAAAAATATATACTAAGAGAGTTTAGGACTGAAAGACGTTTAGCTGGGTGGCTATGACTGTTCCAAAGGTTATCTAAAAGACACTGTTGAACTGAGTCTAGCTCAATTCCTGTTAATGGTCTGAACTTGTTTCTGCCTTCATGAATGGGGAGAGCGAATCCCCCAAAATTCATGGTTTTGCTGTTCTCCATTATCTGCACAAAAATTAAACTGGTTATTTTCTTTTTCTAAATAAATTTTCCTACTTAACCAATCTGCTAACCTATTATCACTCTCTTTAATATGTTCAAACTCTACTTTATATCCTTATCATACTATGCAGTCTAAAAATTTTGCCCATCTTCTAGTACTTAGTTTTCGCTTGTTAAGTTTATTATGAAATCTAACTATAGCTTCACAGTCTGTCCTTATTGTAAAGGGTTTGTGTAAAAATAATCTAAATTTGTTTATTGCATATACTACTCATAATATTTCAAAATCTAAGCTGGTCATGATTGTATCTTTTTCTTTAAATTTTCCAAAACTGTATCTACAAATGCGCTCTTTATTTTTACTATCATACTTACTAGGTTTAGCTAATAATATTGTTTCCCATCCTAATTGACGCTACGACTAGATATTCTGATTCTAAGGGAAGTTGTAGATCTGGTAAATTTTTACAAATATCTTTAATTTTTCTAACTAGAGCTATATTTTGCTGATTGAAATATTTATGTCATGTGGGTGTGGTCTTACTATAAAGGGGTCCTATTATTTTACTAAGGTTAGGAATGTACATTCGTGCGTAATTTAAAATTTCTAAAAATGATTGAAGTTGTTTTGTATCTTCTAATTTATCTGGATAATCTAAAATTTTCTTAACTATGTGTAGGGGTGCAACTCGGGCGGGTTCGGTCGGGTTGGGGGTCTGCCCAAGCCCGACCCGAATTGCCCAGAGCAGTGCCCAAGCCCGCCCAAGCCCGAACATGAACCCGAGCTTTGCTGCCCAAGCCCGGCCCAAGCTTTGTATTTTGAACTCGGGTTAGCCCGAATTGCCCAGAAACTTGTAGGTAGATTTGTTTTGAAACCTGTAGATAGAATTGATAATTAACAAAGAATTGAGAATTATTCAAAGTTATTTTCTGGTCACCAAAAAATAAAAATTAAAAATTAAGACTAACTCTTTTATTTAATTTATATATATTATATAATTTATTAAATTATATATATATTATATATTATATAATTTATATAATATATTAAATTTAATTCGGGTTCGGGTTGCTCGGGTTGGCCATTGATTCTGCCCAAGCCCGGCCCGAATTACAATTCGGGCATCAAAAATCTGCCCAGGCCCGTCCAGATTACAAGATATAGTTGCCCAAGCCCTAAAAAAACTCGGGCTGGGCTCGGGTTGCTCGGGTTGAGCCCGCCCGAGTTGCACCCCTAACTATGTGAGGTTGTAATCTAATCTTTCCATCTTCTAACTCCATTCCTAAAAATTCTATACAAGGCTTATTTAATACCATATTCTTCTTGCTAATTATTATTTCATTATTTATGAATTCTTCTAATGTTATATATAAATGATCTATATGACTATTTTTATTTGAACTAAATACTAATATGTCATCTATGTATACCAGTATAAAATTATATTTATTAAATATGCTATCCATCTTACGCTGAAATGTGGAAGGTGCATTTTTTAGTCCAAAAGGCATGACTAGCCACTCATAATGTCATTGTGGGCAATAAAAGGCTGTCCAAGGTATGCTTTCCTTTTCCATTTTTATCTGCCAGAATCCTAACTTACAATCAAATTTGCTAAATATTTTTGCTGTCTGTATTCTATTTATGAGTTGATCCTTATCTGGTATATTATATTTATCATCTTCTGTATTATCATTTAATCTTTTGTAATTTATAACCATTCTAGCTTTTTCTCTTTTTATCTCTGCATGATTTCTAACCATAAATGCAGCGCTCCTATGCGGGCTATTACTAAGTCTAATTACTCCTAAATCTAATAACTCCTTAATCTGTGTTCTAAATTCTTCTATATCTACTGGCGTATGATCTATTTGTGCTGAGGTAATCTTGTAATCTTTATTTTTTATATCTAAACTGGCTAAAACTTTATTTCTTTCCCAATATTTCATGGGCTGTTCTCCTAAAATCTCTGTTGTTTAAGCTAATCTTATTATTTCATCTAAATCATTTTCTGTTATTCTGTATACTGGTTTTTTCTTTAATTTCCCTATTTTTGCAAAAATTAATTATAGGTTAACTGTTTGTTGAAAATCTTATAGGTTCCAATAATCTCCTTATCTTCAAACTCTTCTAAACTTTCTAATTCATACTTTTCCATATCTAAATTTTCTAAAGAAATATTTGCTATCTCACTAGGTATATACTTTTGGGCTATCTCTAGAAAAATATTTCTACTAGGAAATAAAAAACTAGCGGGAACGGAATCTACTCCTATGGTACCACCACGTTTCGCACGTAACTCTGATGAATGGGCTATGGTGCTAAGGGCATATGATGTGGGCGTATGTATAGTTCGTTTGAAGAAACTAATGTTGCTTTGGCTAATAAACATGCCTCCCTGTAAGCTAAGTATGAAGTTAAGTCCTAAGATGAAAGGATGATTTTGTCGGGTATTTACAATCCAAACTTGAGGTAATGGGAACCATTCTATATGTTGAGTTTGAGAACCTAGGTGATGAAAACTAATCTGTGTGCCATTGATGCAATGTGTATATGTCTGTATAGTGCCATCGGCTATACTAACTAAAGTTGGGGTTGTTAAAGCTGTACTCCATCCTGGTGGAACTATATGTTGTTCAATATATGACTTACTGGCTCCGGTATCTATCATGGCATCTATACTAAAGGTTTTTTCTACAAATTTAATTACACAAGAAATCTCAACTAAATTTGACTTGGGTATAACAGGATAATTAAATGGTAAATAAGTATTATTTGACTTTGCTTGAGAGTATTGACTAAAGGGTTGAAAATTAACTAGGTTGACTAATTCTAAAGAATTCATATGTTCTTCAATCAGTTTATCTTTTAAAGGGTATTTATTGTAAAATTGTTCTAGCTGCTGTTTAAGCTGTCTATTTTCTAGTTCTAAGCATTCTATGTCAAAACTAGTCTTAGTTTCTATCTCTCGTATTTGAAATTTAAGTTCTCTTACTTCTACTTCTAATTCTCTAATTGTTAAATGTAATTCTCTACTTTCTATACTATGATCCTCTCTGTTATTTTCTAATGTTATCTTATGTGTCATATTTAATTTTTCTAGACAGACTATACAATAGGTTATACTGCATAATAAACACTGAGCTCTTTTGTCTTTAGCTGGAAACCAATTACAATAACTACATCTAGTAGTATAAAATCCTAGTTCTATTTGAAAATTATGCTGACATTCAGTATCTGCATTACATTCCATCATAAAGAAAACATCATGAGAAGGAGTTGTCCTAAAAGATTATCTATATCTGTATCACTTTCTGAACTTATGGCTTCTATTTGATATTCATAATCACTGACTATACTATATACTTCTGAATCATCACTATTTATGCTGACTATATCTTCTTCTAAGTCTTCTATAATATGTAGTCTTTCTATCTGTTTATTAGTATTAGGTCTTTGTCTTTTTGGGCAGGCTTTTGCAAAATGATTGGGTTCTCCACATATAAAACAATTACATTTTTTACTATTGGGTTTTCTAACATATCTTTGTTTTCTCTTATCTTTTTCTTCGTTGGGTAATTTCTTATAATTTGTCTTATAAAAAGTTCAACTTTTTCTAATGAATTTTTGTTTTTTCCATGGTTTTCTATAATTTTTCTTCTAATATTTTTCTTTTCTACATTTTTCATATTTTTTGTATTTTTTCCTATTATATTTATCTTCATATTGCTGAGGAGTATATATTATATTGCTACAAAAATCATAATTTTGTTTTTTCAAATCTTTCTGTATTTTAACCTCTACACATTTTTCTCTGAACTTGAAAAAAGTATAAACTATTCTAGGTCCTATTCCTAAATTTCCTCGTATTTTTACTTCTCCTAAGGCTATTTTAGCTGGTAAACTTGCATAATAAACTGCCCATTTATTTTCTATCTCTCTTTTTAGCTCTCCGGGTAGTTTTCTAAAATATTTATTTCCTATTTCGTCATCAAAACTTTTTTCAGTTCTAGCTGCTATGGCTAAATATTCTTTACTAAAGGGTACAATATATTTCCAACTTCCTAACGTTATCTGATCTAACTCAGTTAATACTACGCTTTGAATGTAATCATTTCTTCTAGAAGTGTCAAATCCTATAAGTATTTCTTTTATAAAACTAGTAAAATTCCATGTGTTATCTCCTAATTCTTTAAGCTGTTTAATTGTTTCTTCATATTTTTCTTTAAAAGTTAGATGGATATTATAAGCTGAATCTCCTAAAAGTGTTTCCATATATTCCCACATATCTGTTGAATCATAAGGATTACTCATCTATGCATTTACCGCATCTTTTTCCCATCTATCTATTACTTCTTGCCATAACCGTGGGTCAAATCTGGCTAAATCTAAAAGGGTTCATTGATTATTAACTGGCTGTAATTGCATACTCATATCTGGTTGTCTACGCTTTCCATGAAATCTATAGCTTTTATTTGGATCTGCTTTATTTCGTCCTGAACTGGCTAATGGTTTTCTTCCTCCGAGTACGTAATGCATTGGTTCTACGGGATCTTCTACAGTTGGTTGTGGGTTACTAGTTCTTGTGCTTTCTGTGTTCATGTAAAAAGTATCTTCTAAGTTGGATTGTTTTGGTATTTTAAATATTTTGGTAGGATGTATTTTTTCTTCTATGATATCATCTACATATTCTGTATGAAATTCTTGGTCTAAAAATGACACTACTTCATCATGGGTATCTCCTCTAGCTAAGTATTCATAATATCTGGCATCTAATATTTTGTTCATGTCTTCTATGGTGAAATTTTCTAAATCTATCTCATAAATATTATATATCTTATTTTGTGATATTGTTTTTTCTTCTGTCATTACATAAAGTTGATTTATTTCACTACGATTATTTTGATTTTCTTCCTTATCTATACTACTAAATTCATCATCTTCGGATTTTTCTGGTGCTACATACGTATATTGAGTAAATCTTACTGCATAATTTCCATCTGCTGTCTGATATAATAAATTATCTTGAGGAGCTAACCTTTTTTGTCCTAGAAAGTCTCATAATTTCCAATCTAATGCTGCATTATCTTCCGAACTAAATTTTTTAGCTGGTAGTGCTTTTATTCTTTTTGCGCCTAATAACTTAACTATCTGATCATTTGTAAGTCTATAGCGAGTATTACTTTCTGAGACTGCTAAGCCTAAAAATCCTGTGCAAACTAATAAATTCTTTTCTCCCTTTTTCATTTTATATCCCCTACTTTTTATTCCTATTTTTATCTTTTTATGAGAGGTCGAGGTTGGTAATAGGAAATCTGGCGTAAAATAAACTATTCCTCCTTTTGAATTCATATCTAATTCATAGCTGCCTAAAATATTTTGTCCTACATCATTAAACCTATCATCATAAAGACATACAAAAACTTTAATTCCTAAATCTTCTCCGGTTAATGCCTTAATTCCTATCACAATTAATCCTAAGTGAGTCATTTTAAGGTGTTCATTTACTGCATATTTATAGCTTTTTCTTTCTATTAAATTTAGCTCTATTTTTTCATCTTCCTGGGTTACACTAATAATTTGTTCACCGTAATGTTTAAGTAGATATTGTTTTTTATGAACTTTACCTAGCTTATATACATATTTAGCTGAAATTGATTCTAGTTTTTCTTTCTTAAATTTTTCTATTTGTTGTTCTACATCTATAAATTATTCTACTTTAATATCTTTATCTTCATTACATTTTTTGCTACTACTACCTTTTATTAGCTGTTTAAACATTTTTATTTTCTGTAAATTCTACAAACAGGTTTCTTTGGTAATTTAAGCTTTTCGAAATATCTAGCTATAGCTTCTTCGTTTATCTGAGATTGAGGTTTATTTACTGATCCTTCTATTCATTTTCCTTTTTGAAGTATTATTCTTTTTAACGAAGCTAAACGATTTTCTAAACTGTGTAGCTGTTCTGATAGTTCTTCAAATTTTTCACACAACCTAATTAAAAATAAAATTTCTATATTATTTTGTCTCATTGATATTTTTATCTGACTGATTTATTCCTTGATAGCTACTGATTCCTTTGGGTTATTATGAAAATCTTCTGCTTGTTTTAAAATAGTTTGGTAATCTCTATTCGCTTTTTTATCACTACTCATAAACTAAGATCTTATTAATTATTCTAAGATTTCTAACTTCTGTTTTAAATTATCTTGAATTTGATTAATTTGTTCTATTTATTTAGCTATTTGATTTATTTGATTATGAATTTTTTCAATTAGTTGCTTAAATTCTAACTCTATTTGTTTTGAGCTGCTAGTATTTATAGCTGAAATTAAAGTTTCTATTTCTAGCTTCGTGGAAAAAATTTCTAAATTTAAATCTGTTCGTTTTTGTAAAATTGAACTACACTGGTCTTGGATATAATCTAATTTTTTTATCTTGATCTTTAATTATACTACGATTATTACGGAGATGATCTATAAATGAAATAAAAAGATTACTAATTTTATCTATGTCCTTTTTAATATTTTCTGTAAATTAGTTAGAAAAATTTTACAAATTAGTTATAAAAAGACCAGTGTAGTTCAATTTTACAAAAACGAACAGATTTAAATTTAGAAAAATTTTCCACGAAGCTAGAAATAGAAACTTTAATTTCAGCTATAAATACTAGCAGCTCAAAACAAATAGAGTTAGAATTTAAGCAACTAATTGAAAAAATTCATAATAAGATAAATCAAATAGCTAAACAAATAGGACAGATTAATCAAATTCAAGATAATTTAAAACAGAAATTAGAAATCTTAGAACAATTAATAAGATCTTAGTTTATGAGTAATGATAAAAATGCTAATAGAGATTACCAGACTATGTTAAAACAGGCAGAAGATTTTCATGATAACCCAGAAGGAATCAGTAGTTATCAAGGAATAAATCAGTCAGATAAAATATCAATGAGACAAAATAATATAGAAATTTTATTTTTAATTAGGTTGTGTGAAAAATTTGAAGAACTATCAGAACAGCTACACAGTTTAGAAAATCGTTTAGCTTCGTTAGAAAGAATAATACTTCAAAAAGGAAAAGGAATAGAAGGATCAGTAAATAAACCTCAATCTCAGATAAACGAAGAAGCTATAGCTAGATATTTCGAAAAGCTTAAATTACCAAAGAAACCTGTTTGTAGAATTTACAGAAAATAAAAATGTTTAAACAGCTAATAAAAGGTAGTAATAGCAAAAAACGTAATGAAGATAAAGATATTAAAGTAGAATAATTTATAGATGTAGAACAACAAATAGAAAAATTTAAGAAAGAAAAACTAGAATTAATTCCAGCTAAATATGTATATAAGCTAGGTAAAGTTCATAAAAAACAATATCTATTTAAACACTACGGTGAACAAATGATTAGTGTAACCCAGAAAGATGAAAAAATAGAGCTAAATTTAATAGAAAGAAAAAGCTATAAATATGCAGTAAATGAACACCTTAAAATGACTCACTTAGGATTAATTGTGGTAGGAATTAAGGCATTAACCGGAGAAGATTTAGGAACTAAAGTTTTTGTATGTCTTTATGATGATAGGTTTAACGATGTAGGACAAAGTATTTTAGACAGCTATGAATTATATATGAATTCAAAAGGAGGAATAGTTTATTTTACGCCAGATTTCCTATTACCAACCTCGACCTTTCATAAAAAGATAAAAATAGGAATAAAAAGTAGGGGATATAAAATGAAAAAGGGAGAAAATAATTTATTAGTTTGCACAAGATTTTTAGGCTTAGCAGTCTCAGTGTTCTTGGGTTAGTTTGAACCCAGAAAACTTGCTGGAGCTTTGTTCTTGAAAAGGTTCTATAAGGGTGAGTTCCTTACTTTAGATACCCCACTCTTACTTAAGCTTTTAGCCCTTCTTGCTTATTGTTTTAAGCTTAGATTATAACTGATAAAAGTTTTGATTTTTAGTGCTTAAGACCTTTGTTTAAGGTCATTTTTGTGTTGTGGTTGTTCCCCTCCTCCCTCTTAGGCCTTGTTGGGCCTTGTTCTTGTGCTTTATTTTTAAGCTTTGAGATCACCTTGCTTTGGCCTTCTCACCACTGAAATTCAGTGGTGGGGATGGTGTTTTAAGGTCTCAAATTGGCTTATGTGGGTAGCATGTATGCTTAGCTTGTTTTAGCTTCATTTCAGTATATATTAGGCTTTGTTTTGCCATGATATAGCACTGTTTTGACTTGGTTTAGACATACCACGTATGCTTTGTATACTTGTCTTGTAATCCCATGATTTGCCTTAACATGCACCATGTTGTAACATGTCTTTTTAGCATGATTTTAGTTCAACTCCATGAAGCTTTTAGCCATGTTGTGACATGATTAAGCTCTGATTTTGGTCTTCTTGGTCATGCTTGCATTGTTTTGTATAGTTACCATGCAATCTAGCTTGTTAGCTTTGGGTGCTCAAGCCATTACATTCTCTATTTCGATCATTTCAGTGGTTTGGCATCACTTGTAATGTTACTTCAGTCCATATTCCATGCTCATATGCTTGCACTTATGACTCTTTTAATGTCTTAAAGAGTTAATGTCTTATGCCTCATAAATGTGCCATCGTGTACGCCACCATGCTTAGGCATTTGGGATGTCATCTAAGTGAGCCTTTTGGGCTCATTTTGGCATGCCATATCTCTGTTTTCATTGACTTAAAACATGCCATGTTTGGTTGTCTTAGGTGTAGTGTAACACTTCTTTGGTAGCCTTGCATGTCTCATGTCTTTGCCCCTTTGTTTTAGCTTGTTTTGGCTTTGGTCATTGCATGTTTTAGGCTTACTTTGCCATGCTTTAAGACTGTTTTGGGTTATGCTTGCCATATGCTCTTTGTTTTGTGCGGCTTTGGTTCGAGTCCCTTCATTAGTCTTAGGCTTTAAGCCTTGTGCATGCTATGATTATGATTTGTTTATGTGATTTGACATCACTCCTAGCATCATTTCAAAGTATGTAATGTTGTCACATTTGCATGTTTTTCATTTCTTTTAAGTGTGCCTAAAAGTTGCCTTTTATGCCTTAGTCTTTAGGCCAATTGACATGCATGTTTGCATGTGCATTTGTCCTCATTTCCATTGCATCTTGGCCACTGATTTGGACCTATTTGAGAGCTGTCCATTTCGGTTTAAGACCATCCCCGCATGTTGTCACATGCTTGCCTTGTATGTTGTCACATGCTTGTTGCATATTTGGTAAATTGCATGTTGTAGCATGCTAGTTCAATTGTGCCTTGTTGTGTACTTGGTCCATGACATGTTGTTGCATGCTTAAGTTGTAATGTATTTGGCATGCATTCTCTTTTTTTAAGTTGCTTACCATGTTGTTACATGTTTGCCTCACATTTTGTTATATGCTTGAATGTTGTTACATGCCTTGCATATTTGCATGCTTGTTAGCTTGCATTTTGTCATGTGCTTGATATGTTGTCACATATTCTTGCATGTTTGGATGCATGTTAGGTAACATTGCATTGCATTTGTCATGCTCATGTTACATTGACTTAGCTTGCATGCTTAGGTCGATTACATTGGATTGCATGCTTTGCATTATATATGGTACACTTGTATAACATTATATTTGGTTTGGGGTGTCAAACCAAATACAAGGATCGAGGGGCGTTTCGTACTTGAAGTGACGAAACGTGCCTCAAACCTTGGTCGCCAACGCTCTTGATCTAACATGATAGAGCGTGAGGCATTCATGTGTTTTGTGCATTAATTGTACATTAATTTGCACGCTTGGCTCCTTTGGCCATCATGCGTTGAAATGCGTGGTTGATGGCCTGAGGGTCGAGAACCATACTCCTTTGAGTCTCAAACATGATAAGGAGGGTGGTGGTGCAAACATTGCCTTGAAAATGCATTGCCATGCTCTGTTTGTCCTCTGTTGCAGCAAAAACAGGATTCTGTAGGAAGAGATGGCCGGTCGGCCATATTCAGTGCCAGCCGGCTATGCATTGTTGGCCGAGATCCCCACAAATGGTCGATGACCATTCTCCAATGGCCGGTGGTCCTATTTCTTGGCCGGTGGCATCACACAATGCTTAGGGAGTGGTTCAGAAGCATCTTTGGGACTTGTGCAGTTTTCAGAGGTGCAGAGCAGTGTAAACAGAGGCAACATGAGCATGGCGATAGATTTCCGAGCGAAGCCGAGCATGCATGCATTCGTCCCTCTTCCCGAGGCTGCTTTACTACTTTCATAGCTTAATTAATTTGTTTAATTAGTTAAGTGTTGTGTAATAATTAATTAGCTTGTTAGTTAGTTAATTATGTAATTTGTATTATTCTTTTGGTCCCTCCGTCGGGAGGGCGCAATTGTGTAATAAGCGTGTGTGTGTGTGATACATGTCTTCCAACCTCCACTTCTTTCTCCCTTTTTCTTAACCCCTTACGATGGTTAGTTCTAGGGCACGTTTCAATTAGCATCCTTATGCTATGCATGTTTGCATCATTCATCTGTATTGCATGCACCGGGCTTGGCGCATCATACTAACTGCATCGTATTTTAATTCCAAGTTGAATACATGTATCGAATCGTCATATCTCGTATGCTATCTTAGAATAGCCGAGCCTATTTTAGCTGCATTTTGCATGTGTTGCATTAGCCATCTTAACATGAATTAAGATCATGCATTGATTACTAACTAGTTTCTTGTTTTGGCTCGGAGTACACTATGAGTGTTTATGCTTTAGCATATTGCATGTGTGTAAGTGTTAACATGACAGCATGCTTGCCATGAGGCTAATTGCTTATGTGATATAACTGCCTGGATGCCTGTGGATGAAGGTTGGGTTGCTCGAATTGGGATAATTCATTGAAATCTATGATTTAGCCTACTTGCGAGTAACAAGCTTCAAATTGCTTTTCAAAACAAACGGATACGCGATGCTTTGTTCCAAATTAGGCGATCTAGTCTATACTTGTGTGTTGTGCGCGTCACCTAGTAATTCTAGCTAATTGATCGGAATAAGAACGCATGTGTCTTCAAAAACTCGATATCATGCTTAGTACAGGTCGATCTTCGGATCGGGCGAGCGGGGGTGCTCATAGATGACCTTCCCCAATCGTACCCAAGTTCCCGAGCCGAGACAACTTTGGTGATGACGGACACGTGGCCTTAGGCATGAGTTAGGGTTTCCTAAATTCCCTCAAAATAAATATTTAGGTGGCGACTCTGTATCTGGCAAAACAGTCCATGTTTGGCACTTCTTTCTTAAAAATCAGTTTTCCAAAACGATTTGCCAGATTTGGACTCTTTGGTGATTTATCGGTCTTGCATTGCACTTTACGAGACTAGATTCAGAACCGTGACAATTTGAGTCCGAACTGTGGTAAGCAAGGCTCTCGAGGCGCGTCCACAATCATCCTTTCATCTTTGGACTTAACTTCATACTTAGTTTACAGGGAGGCATGTTTATTAGCCAAAACAATATTAGTTTCTTCAAACGAACTATACATACGCCCATAGCATATGCCCTTAGCACCATAGCCCATTCATCAGAGTTGCGTGCGAAGCGTGGTGGTACCATAGGAGTAGATTCCGTTCTCGCTAGTTTTTTATTTCCTGGTAGAAATATTTTTCCAGAGATAGCCCAAAAGTATATACCTAGTGAGATAGCAAATATTTCTTTAGAAAATTTAGATATAGAAAAGTATGAATTAGAAAGTTTAGAAGAGTTTGAAGATAAGGGAGATTATTGGAACCTAGAAGATTTTCAACAAACAGTTAACCTAGAATTAATTTTTGCAAAAATAGGGAAATTAAAGAAAAAACCAGCATACAGAAGAACAGAAAATGATTTAGATGAAATAATAAGATTAGTTGAAACAACAGAGATTTTAGGAGAACTGCCCATGAAATATTGGGAAAGAAATAAAGTTTTACCTAGTTTAGATATAAAAAATAAAGATTATAGGATTACCTCAGCACAAATAGATCATACGCCAGCAGATATAGAATAATTTAGAACACAGATTAAGGAGTTATTAGATTTATAAGTAATTAGACCTAGTAATAGCCCGCATAGGAGCGTCGCATTTATGGTTAGAAATCATACAGAGATAAAAAAAGGAAAAGCTAGAATGGTTATAAATTACAAAAGATTAAATGATAATACAGAAGATGATAAATATAATATACCAGATAAGGATCAACTCATAAATAGAATACAGACAGTAAAAATATTTAGCAAATTTGATTGTAAGTCATGATTCTGGCAGATAAAAATAGAAAAGGAAAGCATACCTTGGACAGCCTTTTGTTGCCCACAAGGACATTATGAGTGGCTAGTCATGCCTTTTGAACTAAAAAATGCACATTCCATATTTCAGCGTAAGATGGATAGCGTATTTAATAAATATAATTTTATACTGGTATACATAGATGACATATTAGTATTTAGTCCGGATAAAAATAGTCATATAGATCATTTATATATAACATTAGAAGAATTCATAAATAATGGAATAATAATTAGCAAGAAGAAGATGGTGTTGAATAAGCCTTGTATAGAATTTTTAGGAATGAAGTTAGGAGATGGAAAGATTAGGTTACAATCTCACATAGTTAAGAAAATTTTAGATTATTCAGATAAATTAGAAGATACAAAACAATTTCAATCATTTTTAAGAATTTTAAATTATGCACGAATGTACATTCCTAACCTTAGTAAAATAATAGGACCCCTTTATAGTAAGACCACACCCACATAACAGAAATATTTCAATCAGCAAGATATAACTCTAGTTAGAAAAATTAAAGATATTTGTAAAAATTTACCAGATCTACAACTTCCCTTAGAATCAGAATATATAGTCGTAGAAACAGACGCAAGTCAATTAGGATGGGAAACAATATTATTAGCTAAACCTAGTAAGTATGATAGTAAAAATAAATAGCGCATTTGTAGATACAGTTCTGGAAATTTAAAGAAAAAGATACAACCATGACCAGCCTAGATTTTGAAATATTAGGAGTAGTATAAGCAATAAACAAATTTAGATTATTTTTACACAAACCCTTTACAATATGGACCGACTGTGAAGCTATAGTTAGATTTCATAATGAACTTAACGAGCGAAAACTAAGTACTAGAAGATGGGCAAAATTTTTAGACTGCAAAGTAGGACAAGGATATAAAATAGAGTTTGAACATATTAAAGAGAGTGATAATAGGTTAACAAATTGGTTAAGTATGAAAATTTATTTAGAAAAAGAAAATAACCAGTTTAATTTTTGTGCAAATAATGGAGAAGAGCAAAATCATGAATTTTGGGGGATTCGCTCTCCCCATTCATGAAGGCAGAAACAAGTTTAGACCATTAACAGGAATTGAGCTAGACCCAGTTCAACAGTGTCTTTTAGATAACCTTTGGAACAGTCATAGCCACCCAACTAAACATCTTTCAGCCCTAAACTCTCTTAGTATATATTTTTCAAAAATCCAAAATAAACCTTTGTCTAAAAGTTTTTCTTTCTATGTAGTAGCTAAAGGAACCAAGCCCGGTATTTACCATGACTGGATAGAAGTAGAACCCTTAGTTAAAAATTTTCCCATACCTCAGTATAAAGGATTTTATGATTTTGAGTCAGCCAGTACCTATGCCCGAAGACAAATAGGAACCGGTTACTTTATCAGTCAGATAGCTAAAGATTACCTGGATACATTGAGCAAGATGCGGTCAACTATTCTTGCTACTAGTGGAGTTCCAGTTAGCCAGATAATTGGAAGCAGTAGTACCGAAAGCAGTAATTCTAACCCTCAGATAGATTCTCAAAATCCTCTCCAGATGTGCAAACATTGTGAAGGCCTTTCCAGAAATTTCAAGAAAATTATGGATAAAGGCAAAAGGGTCAGTGAAAAGCTATACCAGCTCCGAGACGAAGAAAAACAATTAAGAGCAACCGTTCGAACCCTAACCAACTAGCTTAAAAAATTAGCTCCAGGAAAAACAACTACCCACTTTCCTAACCCTGAAATCAGACAACTCACCAGTGAGGAATTTGACCAATTGAGTGCTAGAATGTATTTCTTCAGACATTCTATCATTCGATTTTTTTGTGAGAAAAGCCAAGTAATAGAAGACCTAAAACCCTATATATACACCTTAGCCGAAGATAGCAGAAATAGCGAGCTAGTCATTATTCATCAGTTTCTTCAAGACCTCTCCATAGCAGGAGTTGAATGCCCTGGCTTAGCTTATCAATGGACTTATCTTTACGAAGATGATGTGCAGCCCTGCCTAGAAAAAGAAAAATGTAATAAGAGGTCAGAACATTTTGGTCGATGCCAGTGCAATTTAGATTTCAGCATCTGCCTTTGCCAGATAAATCTAGCAACATTCGAGCCATTGGAGATAGAGATTAGGGGCAAAACGTGTTATCTCACAGCCTCACAATTGTCAGATTACGGCTTTGTCTCCAGAATAATTTTTTCAGATCCAGATCAAATAGATAGCTTCGGAAATAAACTTGCTCATGCAGTATTTTGCATAATGGAGGAGCATCATCCGTACATAGAAGCATTAATAGATAGCAGACTACCAGAGTGGAAATGAATATGGTGCAATCCAGCTAAACATAAAATGTACCTCAGAGGAACTTCGACTTTCCCAGGATTCCCTGGACTTCTTAATCGAAGACCCTGGCCATGCAGAAGATTTCCACTCAGAGAACAGCTCAATAAATGGAGGAAATTTGCCAACAATCTTCTATTAGCATATAATGGAAATTATGGATGACTAGTATGTGAAGATAGAAATCAGAAGATATTTTGTAATATAGCTATCCCAGGATATCTCTTCAGCAAAGAGATATTTGTCGATGAAAGCCAGTATCCCAATTATCAGCATAGCGTCTCTCATGAGTCTCCAGTAATGGGAGAAAATGACCCAGAATAGCATGATGAACCACCCATGGGAGATGGAGATGACTTTTACGACCAACTCTCAGCAGCAGACCTGGACGATCTCTCAGATAGAATGTATGGGTGAAAAAAAAAAATAAAAAATAAAATAAAATACATAGGGTGTCCACTACAAGACTCATATAATATTTTGAAAATATTATAGCAGCAGTTCCTGACCTTTGACTCTTCAATTTTGTAAATATTCCACGAAGAATCCGCTTTGAAGATTCAGCATCCAAGCGTTTCCATCAATAATTGATACTCCAGCAGAAGAAGACAAAATTAATAGAAGATAAAGCTTCTCTTCAATTATCGAAAAAATACACGCTAAGTAAAGATAAAAGATTCTGTAGATATTTGTGTCTGTAATTATTTGAGTCTGTCGGTAATAAAGATTTTCCTTCACTCACTACTTTAATAGAGCAGATGACTCCCACCTTGCTCCATTAAATAAAAACTGTGAAAATCTTTACACGTGTCTTATATTAAATTATAGTGTCAGAATTTTGTCAAAAAGGGGAGGATTGAATGATGTGCGATGGGGCCCAAAGCAGTACCTGGCATCATTATCCAAACTCTCTATTTGTTTTTATATGTAGAAATATCGTCAAAAGAGGCATATAATTGTATACATATATAGCCTTGTATTTACTTAATTTTCAAAAAAGCCTAAGTCTAGGCTAACATAGGCTTTGACCCTTAGGAAAGTTTTAGACGTGAAATATTGGGCATAACCTTTTGAGTTTTGTTTTTTCTTCTTTTAGTGTTGTATAAATTGGCATGCTTGCCAATGAAAGAGGCAGAATGAAAAATACCCTTCACTCTACGTTGTAAAATTTCCAACCCCTCTCAAAAACCTCTAAATGTACTAAGTCTTTCAGAATCTTAGAGTTTGTAATATAATCTTTGTAAATATATTTCTTATTAATATGAAGTGTGAGTAGTTTCTCTTTTTCCTTAAATATTTCAAAAGGGTAACTCTTCTATTATAAAAATTTATTTTCTCTTTGGAAAAACTAAGTTTATGGAATGCTTGTTTGCTTATTAATATTACATGTTTTGAACTTTCGTAGTATCTGCTATTTTCTATTTTGTTACTGAGTGACCTTAGCTGAAGAGCCCGTGTGAGCCGTGGTTAGGCGTTTGAGGGCAAATTGTAGGCAGAAAGGGAAAGGTAAAAAATGAAAAATAAAAATATACTATGTTGAACGAAACTTAACTTTAAGGTAAGAGTACATGTAATGAAAACAAACATTGCCTAAAAATAGTTTTGCCATAGAAAAGAATTTTAGAATATAAGAAGAGCAACCCGAGTAGAAATATTGTTCATAAAAGAATTTAAAAAATCAAAATTGTATGCCTTTAGATGAAGAGCTTAGGATTAAAATCAAAATTAGTACTGAACTTATACAAGAATTAGAAGATAAAAAATTAAGATATCAGTTTCTCTTATCATTAGCTTCTGGCAAATCCCTAGAAAATTATAGTTTAAAAGTTTCTCAATTAAATAGACAACTGTAAGACAAGAAGCCCTAAAGCTAGCCATACAACAGCTTGAAAACCTATTAGCATAACTGTAGAATTAGTTAGATGATTCTCAGCCCAATTTCAAAATAGTGGTAGACCACTAACTCATCACCTCCCCCAAATATATACTAATTAATATACTAACTAATATACTAACAGATAATAATAAATTTATTAAAGATAAGTGAGTTGAATGACAATATTTCTTCCAACAGTTAACCGTCGCAAAAAAAAAAAATTTTTATATTAAAGTCTCATTTTGCGTAAAACGTGACCTATGTCCATTTTTTCCTAATTTCCCAAATCTAAACTCTCTCTTTCTTCTCTCTCTCAAAATCTGTCTCGCTCGACTCTTTCTTTTGAATCTCCACTCTCTCTCATTCGAATCTCACTGTCTCTCTCGCTCGACAGTGAAGATTTGATTTCAAAATTTGAAGATTTGAAGATGCTGTTGATGAAGATTTGAAGCCAAATATTTGAAGATTTGAAGATGCTGTTGAAGAAGATTTCGATTGATTCATAATCGGTAAGCCTAAACACTTCTCTTTGTCTTTCTCTGTAACGTTTGACACATCTTCATCGATTCATCTTCATCTCTCGAATCTTACTCTCTGTAATGACACATCTTCATCGCTTAATTTGTAATATGCCAAAAAGCATCATCGATGAGTTGGTTACAAGTAGGAATTGGAAAATGCCAGGCCATCATTGAATTGATATATTTTCTTTAGATAGAAGGAATCACCTGTTGGGGGTGATGTTCCCACTCTGAAATCACAATTTTACAGGTTGTTGTAAGAATTGAATTAGAAATGCATTCCCGTTGAGTTAGAATCACGATTCTTACTGGGATGGATCTACTCAAATATATGAATCACAAAGAAGAATCAAAAGAAAAGTTAAAATATGTAGAGAACAATTATATAGTATGAGTTGTAAAAAATGATGAACAAATTAATCTACATCAAAATGAAAATGGCAAAAATGGAAGAACCAAGTCGTTATAAGATTGTTTTTATATTATTTGTTTGTTCAATCACAAGATCATTTTGCATTTGAATGGAGATTAATTTAGGGATCTAAGTCAGGTTGATTGTGATTTTATATTTTCTTTTTCCATTCTCCTTCCATTCAAATTAAATACATATTTTTTTAGCTGTTCAAACCATGTATTAACACTTTATATCTATTTTGAAAGATCTAAAGATCTCTAGAGGAATTGACGGATGAGAATAATTCAAATATTCATTTCAAGAAAAGTAAAAATATTCAAATCATCCCAACTTAGCAAAAGGCGTGGTGACTGTTCATACTTAATTGTAGACATCATGTAATACAGATTATGCTGTAATATATATATATGTATATGTGATTGTGCGTGTGCATGCACACACATGAAAAGACATATTGATGTAGTTATCAATGTAAATATGTATAGATAATTGACTATATTAGTGAGGTTGGTAGCAAAAACAGAAATGATTGGCTTCAGTGGGGCTAGGTTCATGCACCAAACCTAGAACTTGTTTTGGGGTTTTTCTGGATGATCAGTTCATCTACTGATATTTTGCTCTGTTATTTCTCTAGAATTCCATTGCTTTGATAATTGCAAAAGAGCACAAGAAACAAGTGCTATGATGCATTGATGAAAGTCCATTTATGGTACTCTGATTCTGGAGAGAGGTTGTATAGTATGCTTGCTAACAAACTAAGCAGGCCTTTTATTTATTTATTTATTTATTTTTTGGACTAGGGGCTGATTTGAGATCAATTTACCATTGCATATGATGTAGTCATTATTATTGGATAATGTAGGACAAATTTTACTAATTTTTTTTTATTCAGAATGTGTACCACATATTGACTTGTACTGGATGATGTGTAGTAAAAAAAAGATGTTCTATTGGTGCATTATGTGTATAAACTTACCATTTGTTTTACCTCTGAAAAATTATCTTCACCTTTTTTTTTTTTCTTTTTTTTTTTCCTTATGAGAAAACTTAATGACTAATACCCTGAGTAACTTCTCGATTCCATATATGTTGCCACATCTAGCAAAGCCAATTATACTCTTTATTGTTATGTAGTGCTATTTATGTGATTTTTACATTAAAGGAGACTAATTACAATACTTTCTGTTTTAATATTTAAAAGCATGTATAGAATTTTCCTTCCAGAGTTGAGGATAAGAATGGAGATGGGATAAATGTAGGATAAGGCGGGTTGCCAATCGTTCCTACTCTACCTCTTCTTTTGAAACCCACCCCCAGCACAAAAAAAAAAAAAAAAGAAAACGAAAGAGAGAGAGAGTAGAGCAAGGTTCCTCCCAGGGGGATCCGGAGGCACATCCTACCCTTTTTCTCCTGTTCAGTTACATGGTTGTAGACAATATTAATATAAGGTTGTTGCACACCCACATAGAGTTGATAAAAGTCCCCGTTAGAACATAGGAGTTGGTTTTCATGTAACCACGGCTACTGCTATAGCCCACATTTTAATTTTTAGGACCAATGTCCTTTAGGGCACAGATTTGCTCTTCTCCCATTGCAGACATGACAGTCACCACAAGGTCCTTTCCTTCACCGAACCCATCCTTAATCTACACAAAACAAAATAAAAGAAAAAAAATTCATTCTCTGGCAAACGGGCAGTTTTGGGCAGGTTTAAAATAACCCAATCATTTGATAAACGTGTTTAAGCAGGTTGGCTTGAATTGAACAAATCAACTTGACCAAGCTGTTTACTTTATTGAACCCTTTTTCAAATGGATGATGGATGTAGTTGGGTGGTGGGGGTGGGGGTGGTAGTGTTAAAACAAGAGTTCAAAACGGAAGTTCATTCTATTCTGTGTGGATGGAATATATAAAGAATCAAACAATCAACAAAACAATGTACTAAAAAAGTGGAACAATATACCTGGGTGAGCAGAGCATCATCAGTGGGGAGTCTCAAATCATCCTTGGTATTTCCATTTTTAGTCAAAAGACTCACCTAAACAAAATGCAAATTCAGTTGCTTTACAATTAAAAGACTTAAACCACCAAATTCAAGCATGGTTCCCTTGAGTTGAAGCAAGAAATGTGTTTGTTCATGCAAATGTTGCACCACACAAACTTCTTGTCAGAAGTTAGTTCAGACCAGAAAAGTTTAGCTTTCTCGGCAGTCAAACATGTATCAAATGCGATAAAATCACAGACAGTTGTTGTATCCCTTCAGATTAAAAAGTTGCACGAGAATGGAAACCATATGGGTCCACCATATTAAAATCTCATGTACAGAAATCTCATTAAGAAAATAATTAAAAGAAGAATGTTCTGTTCTGTCACTGTAACAAGCCCGCGAGGGACCTCGCTACAGTTCGGACTCGATTTGTGCCACGGTTCTAAATCTTGAACCAAAGAGTCCAAATCCGGCAAATCGTTTTGAAAACAGATTTTTTTTTTTGAAAGAAGTGCCAAACATGGACTGCTTTGCCAGATACAGAGTCGCCACCTAAATATTTTTTAAATGGGAAATTTAGGAAACCCTAACTCGGTGCCAAAGGCCACGTGTCCGTCATCACCAAAGTTGGCTCGGGAACTTGGGTACGATTGGGGAAGGTCACATCGTGAGCACCCCCGCTCGCCCGGTCAAAGACCGGCCTCTACTAACCATGATATCTGTTTTTGAAAACTTTGTATGTTCTTATTCCGGTTATTAACCTAGGTTACTATGTGATGCGCACAGCATACAAGTATAGACCGAGTCGCCTGAATTGGAACAAAACATTTCATGTTTGTTTGAAAGACGATTTGCTACCCGCAGGTAGGCTTAAAATGCAGATTTTGCCACCCTCGGGTGGGCTTAGAAAACATGGTGTTGCCACTGTCTAGTGGGCTTAGAACAAACATTTGATGCATTATTCCAATCCAAACAACACAACCTCCACCCACAGGCATTCAGGCAGTTATATCACATAAGCAAATAGCCTCATGGCAACACTCACACGCATGCAAGGATGCTAAAGCATAAAACTCACCGAGTACTCCAAGCCAAAACAGAAAACTACATTAGAAATCATACATGATCCTAAGTATACAGAAATGCCTAATGCAACACATGCAAAAATGCTACTATAGTAGGCTCGGCTATTCTAACATGGTATGTGGAATGTTATAACTAACATGTATTTAATTAGGAATTGAAATACGAATGCAGTTTGTATGATGCGCCGAGCCCGGTGCATGCAAAACAGATGAATGATGCAAACATGCTGTCATACTGTATGCTAATTGAAATATGTCCTATATCTAATCATCATAAGCAGATAAATAAAAGGGAAGAAAGACGTGGGGTTGGAAGACATACATCACACTCACCCACACTTATTACAGTTATGCCCTCGCGCAGAGGGTTCGAATAAATATACAGTCCGAATAAAAAAAAAAAGAATATTACAATCCAAAATATTACAGTCCGAAATAATATACAAATTCATAATTAATTAACAGATTAACTAAGAAAACTGTAAACTGGCATGCAAGCCAGGGACTGCCTTGATTCTGATGAATGATGAAATGATGCATGCCCGGATGCCTTTGCGCGGAAATCCACGGCGGTGCCCCGATTAGCCTCTGTTTGCATTTTTCTCGAAATGCGTGCCAGACTCCGAAAAGTTGTTGATTCTTCATTTTGCTGCAACAGAGAGCAGGAAAGGGGCATAGCAATGTATTTCACGAATATATGCATGCCTCGATCCTCGTGCCACCAATCACGCATATCGATGCATGATGGCCGAGGAGCCGAATTGCACAACTCAATATAGGATGAATGCACATGAATGCTACAATAAAACCTAACTCCATCATGGATAATCCGGAGTGTCGGTGACTTGGGAATTGAGACCCGCTCCGTCACTCGGAGTACGAAACGTGCCTCGTTTCCCGTGCCCGGGCTAACTCCTATCCCGAACACTATGCAATATGCATGATATGCATGAAATGTAGCTAATATGCAATCCAAACATGCATAATGTTATGAAAATGAGATGCCTCGAAATGCGTGCACACGGGCACGCAAACCGAGATAATGCACTAAAGCATGAAATGGCACTCCAAATGCAAATTGGGCTTACACTAACATGAAAGGGCCTCAGCCACACTCACATAAGAGGTCGTGAGATGAAAAAGATGCGCCTCGAAATGCGTGCACACGGGCACGCAAACCGAGGCAATGACATTAAGGCATGAAACGGCCTGAAATATGATATACAATGAGACTAAAATGAGATGTCTCGAAATGCGTGCCCACGGGCACGCAAACCGAGAAAATGGCATACGGAATGCAACAGGACTAAAATGGGATATGCGATGCAATATGGGCTTACACCAACATGAGAGGGCCTCAGCCGCACTCACATAGGATGCCGTCGGATAAAAAAAAAGTGCCTCGAAATGCGTGCACACGGGCACGCAAATCGAGGCATGGCCCGAAGGCATGAAATGGCATGCGAAATGAAATGAGGGCTTACACCAACATGAGAGGGCCTCAGCCGCACTCACATAGGATGCCGGCGGATAAAAATGGGGTGCCTCGGAATGCGTGCACACGGGCACGCAAACCGAGGCGTGGGGAATGACATGCGGAATGCGAATTGGGCTTACGCTAACATGAGAGGGCCTCAGCCGCACTCACATAAGCCGCCGATGGATGAAAATGAAGTGCCTCGAAATGCGTGCACACGGGCACGCAAACCGAGGCATGGCCCGAAGGCATGAAATGGCATGCGGAATGCGAATTGGGCTTACGCTAACATGAGAGGGCCTCAGCCGCACTCACATAAGCTGCCGATGGATGAAAATGAGCTGCCTCGAAATGCGTGCACACGGGCACGCAAACCAAGGCAGTGGCATACGCAATGCAAATGACATGGAAAATGTAAATTGGGCTTACACTAACATGAGAGAGCCTCAGCCACACTCACATAAGCTGCCGTGAGATGAAAACAAGCTGCCTCGAAATGCGCGCACACGGCACGCAAACCAAGGCAGTGGCATACAGGCATGAAATGGCATGCAAATGAAACGTGGCATATGGCATATGAAAAATGCAGATTTCAGTAGCTAAAATGATGCACAAATAGCCCCCGAATTATGACAAAATTACACCCGATGCCCGAAATGCAATGTTATGTACCCGAAACGGCCTACAGCCCTACTAAACATGCACAATATGGACATAAAATGTAAAACAGTAGCAAGGCAGCCCCTAAACTAGTATTTTTTCAGTACAAAGTATGGCCAAACAATGATCACAAGTATGGCAAAAATAGCTTGCAAAAATGGGGGAAAAGAGGAGAATTACAAAGCAAGTGGTATATAAAATGATCAAACTGAAAAACACAGTTCTACAAAATTAAAGAGGGGCCAAAAATATGCACATTTACAAGAGATGACATTCCCCAATTCAGTATGTAGATAGGCTAGACATAGCATGCAAAATAATGAGCCAACAAAGGCTATAACATGAGGTACCAAAAGCATGCACCAAATGGCCTAAGACCCTTAACAAAACATGAAGAATGGGTCATTTTAAGACACTTTCTAAGCCTGATGAAGACTCAAAACAGAAGCAAAGAAAGCCTAACAAAGCATGCAATTTTACGGAATCAAAGATGGTATTACATGAAGTACCAAAAGAATGCACCAAATGGCCTAAGACCCTTAACAAAACATGAAGAATGGATCATTTTAAGACACTTTCTAAGCCTGATGAAGACTCAAAACAGAAGCCAAATAAGCTCAAAGGGGCATGCCAAATAGGAGTAGAACATGAATTCAAAGCAAGTGGCATGTAGAGCATGAAAACTAGGTTGATCCATTCTTCAATATTGAAGAGGGGCTCAAAATAAGCACAATATTAGTTCATGAGATGCTCCAAATCAGATCACAAATAGGCCAAATAAATCATGCAATTTTACGGAAAATATGGAGGATTACAAAGAAAGTGCATGATAGAGAGGCCAAACATGATTGAGCCCTTCTTCAAAGTTGAAGAAGGGTTCAAAATAGGCCCACTCACAGCATATATCAGGCTCTAAAATGGATCACTCATAAGCCAAATAAAGCATGCAAAATAATGGCATAAAGAGTGATATTGAAGGAAGTGCATCATAGAGATACCAAATAAGGTTGAGCCCTTCTACAATGTTGTAGAGGGGCTCAAAATAAGCCTAAAATTAGTAGGGGTCGGAGCCCAAAACAAAAAGAAAATAGGGTAAAGAATTGATGCAAAATTGTACTAGAAAAAGGGAATTAGTGACTTACCCTTGAAGATCAAACTTTTGTGGCTTCTTGGCTTGAATTTGTTGGTCCTTAGCCTCTGAAAAGCCCTCCTTTACTGCTAGAATGAAGGTGGTGATGATGAGACTTAGGGTTGATGAAGGAATGAGCAAGACTTGAAGCTTGGTTTTAGAGTTTTGGAGATGAAGATGGAAGCTATGGGAGAGAGGCTCTTGAGAAGAATTTTTGTAACCTTAACCAAGGAGCTCATCAGCCCCTTAAATGGACTAAAAGGGGTGTAAAAGGGGAGGAAAATGCACCCAAGCTTTCCCTCCCAAAATATCCCCCGGAGGGCTGAGATATTTTGAAAAACAGCTGGACAGCTGTAAAGTGCTCAAAAGCAGAAAGCAGGCCGGCCAGGTATTTTTCTTGAAGGTGGCCGGCCGGCCACCCCAACTGGTCGGCCAGCCACTCCCCCTGGCCGGCCGGCCATGGCCAAAAAAATTGCTGGCCGACCACCACTTTTTGGTGTCCTCCCAGGTGTGTAGAACAAGGTTCCAAGGTTGGAATTTGGCAAATCTGAAACAGGAGTCACAACATAGAACTTGAAGGAGAGGCTCAAAAATGAAAGTAACAATTACTGGCCGACCAGTACTTTTTAGGGTCCTCCCATGTGTGTAGAACAAGACCCCATGGTTGGAATTTGGCAACTCTGAAATAGGAGGCACAACATTGCATTTGAAAGAGAGGCTCAAAAATGAAAATCACAATTACTGGCCGACCACCACTTTTTAGGGTCCTCCCATGTACCCTCATCACAAATATGTAGTCCCGGCTCGAAGAAAATATCACTAGGGTGTTCAACACTGGCCCGAAAGTGAGCAAAACAGGCGCCGGAGGAGCGAAACTGGTTTTCTGGAACAATTACTGGCCTCCCACCCTCCAGTGATCTTCCCGATGCTAAAACAGAGGTACCTGCCAAAATTGAACAAAAACCGATGCAAAATGAACGCTCGGGGCCCAAATCACGCAGTTCGGGGTCCCGAAAATGGGCTGCAGACACCGAAAGTGGTGTTCGGCCACGAAGTGGGTATCAGAGGCCCCAGTGTCCCTCGGAATGATAAAACAGAGGCACTTGCCAAAAATCGAAGAAATCGGAGATGGTTGGGCGGTCCCGAACCGAGGCACACGGCCTGACGGTCCCGAAAACCGGGGACCGGGCTCTGAAATGGGCAAAATGGCCTACGGCCACGAAAAGTAGCCCACGGCCATTGGGAGATAGTCTACGGGACCACTCCTTCCCCTCAGGAAAGAAAACAGAGAAAACCGAGTCTGGTTCGCAAACCGAGGCAGGGCACGAAAGAGAGTTCGGAAGTCCGGAGGCAGGGCGCACGGCCGCGACTCTGAGGCTTCTGAACGAGCACAGTATGCAACATCACCGAGCGCTCAATCGGTGACGTCTGAGTCTTAAGGTCGGTCAAAAATGGGGTGTCTACAGTTGCCCCTCTTTGACAGAACTCGGAAGTCAGGAAGTGACGGGAGTGAATGTCAAAGCCCAGAGACGACCCATTTTTGACAAGGCCGAAGACTTAGACAATCATACAAGATAAACAGAGATGTGTGCCCGCAGGTGTGCCTTCAGGCAAAAGGGGGCAAAATGCAAATGATAGGCGCGGAGCCAGGTGATTATGTAAGTGCAACAAGCTATAATGAAGCAAGTATTGACAAATAGATGCAACAGTTTTAAGCAAGAATGCAAAGCAACGACTATATTTCATGCAGTTAGGAATGCGGAGAATTATTCAATTCTCGTCGCGTCTCACACGGAGAAGATACGATACCTGCGTGATTCGTCTGGTCGCACCAGCCTCAAATGAACCGTACATACAATATCGTGCCTGCAAAATAGAGAAATTCAACAAGAACAATATGCCAACAACATATATTCAATGTGATTCCTGTGATTCTGAAAGTTTGACACACGCAGTGTCGGCGAGTGGATGCATCACAATGCGAGAAAAGATAATGCGTGACAACGTATGCTCAAGCATAGAAGTATTGTACACCAAGAAATCACGCATGACAATGCAAAACATTCATGAGAATGCAAATTATGAGCCAAATAATGCAAAACGAGCACAAATCAGGGTGCCTGTTTGTTGCGCAACAACGAGTTGGGAAACGCGCATTTCGGCGACGGCAACTCGATCGCGGCCTCTGATTCACCTCCCGGAGAGGTCACAACATGTTTAAAAAGGATACACTCTGATTTTGATGAATAATGATGAGACACATGTCAGAAATTGCAATTGAAGTTCCGGTGGAGCAATTCGGCGCCAGAAAGTGCACTTTTCTTGAACTTTTTCAGGTCCCGGGAACTCCGATTTTCCTCAAAATTTGCAGAGAGGTAGGGGAGGGGGTGGGGACCATGGTCGGCCAGCTCATTGCCCTAGGAGAGGCCATCGGCCAGGGGCAAAAAAGTAAATGGCCGGCCAGCCAGAAAAGGTGGCCGGCCGGCCACCTGCCCAAAAGTAGGGGCATTTTGGTCATTTTGGTTATTTCTATATATAGGCTCATCCAATGCCTCCGAAATCACTCCCCCAAGTGTGAAATTCTCTCCTCTTGCTTCCTAAGCCATTTTCTCCTTCAAATCTGCATTTTATACGCGTCCTCCGGCCTTCCACACAAGTTGTTTTCGCGAAATCTTCCAGTTTTAAGCACTTTGAGCCGACTAAATTTTGATTTCGGGGCTTCTCTTCTCATTTTCACCACTTGAGGTAATTTTGTCTCAATATTTGGAAGATTTTCCCGGGAGTTGACTTTTGTTGACTTTTTCATTTCCCGAGAGTTGACTTTTGTTGACTTTTTCCAATTTTGGCTCATTTTGCTCATTTTTGCTTCTCTTTGCAGATTTCTTGACATGGCGGGTCATTTCCCTCACGGTGGAGATTTTCCCGGCGCCGGAGATGATTTTGATATTATGACATTGCCCCCGAGGGTTCGCCCTTTTGTTCCCGACCGATACGCCCCAGCGGTACATAGGCTTCCGCGAGCCGTTTTCCGTCATTTCACCGAATTCAACGATCGGGTACTAGGGGATCTTCTTCTGCGAGAGCCGGAGCAGCACCTCTCCCACAATGCAGAGGTATTTTACTTTATTTTCTGTATCTTTCGTGCATTTTGTACCTTTGCCATGCTTAGACACACAGTTTAGTTTATGACATAGTACTTTGCTTGCAACTGGAACATGTGACTTAAACACTTGAATTTCATGAACACAGCTCATTGACTGATTGTGAACGCACAGTACACATTAGTTAGAAATTGAACACACGGCTCAAACATTGATTCACCGAACACACAGCCCGAAGTTGAAAAATGAGCACACAGCACATACTGACTAAGAGTAGAACACACAGTCCCAAACTCAGATTTTCTGAACACGCAGCCCAGATTTGAAGCGAACACACAGCCCACTGATTAAGAGTAGAACACACAGCCCTAAACTCTGATATACTGAACACGCAGCCCAGATTTGAAGTGAACACACAGCCCACTGATTAAGAGTAGAACACACAGTCCTAAACTCTGATTTACTGAACACACAGCCCAGATTTGAAGTGAACACACAGCCCACTGATTAAGAGTAGAACACACAGCCCTAAACTCTGATTTACTGAACACGCAGCCCAGATTTGAAGTGAACACACAGCCCACTGATTAAGAGTAGAACACACAGTCCCAAACTCTGATTTACTGAACACGCAGCCCAGATTTGAAGTGAACACACAGCCCACTGATTAAGAGTAAAACACACAGCCCTAAACTCTGATTTACGGAACACGCAGCCCAGATTTGAAGTGAACACACAGCCCACTGATTAAGAGTAGAACACACAGTCCCAAACTCTGATTTACGGAACACGCAGCCCAGATTTGAAGTGAACACACAGCCCACTGATTAAGAGTAGAACACACAGTCCCAAACTCTGATTTACTGAACACGCAGCCCAGATTTGAAGTGAACACACAGCCCACTGATTAAGAGTAGAACACACAGTCCTAAACTCTGATTTACTGAACACACAGCCCAGATTTGAAGTGAACACACAGCCCACTGATTTGTACATAGCTCATTCATTTCATTTGCACACAGCTTGTTCATTTCAGTTTGCACACAGCTTGTATTTTCTTGCGTACTGAACACATGTATTTATTCTGAACGCAGGTTGGTTCTCGCACCGTGCGAGGGTATGGCTCCACCGCCGCGAGGGAGTGGTATGTTGAGCTTCCGGAAGCTGTCCGGGATTTGGTTGACTTTGCAGGATTCGAACCATTCTGCAGGGGGTTATCTCACTGTCTTATCAGTAGGACATTGTTTGCCGCTCTGGCGGAGAGATGGTGGGACACCACCAATTCTTTCCATTTTTCTGCGACCGGGGATATGACCATGACCCCACTGGACTTCGTTGTACTCACCGGCCTAGACATAGGCGGTGGACCCATTCCCTACGACGAGGATATGGGTGAATGGGAGGCTGCTTGGATGCATCTATTGGGGGCACTCCCGCCTGTAGACAGAGCTTCCGGGAGGGTTCGGTATACTTGGTTCTCTTCCCATTTCCGGCGGCCACAGATGGAGCCTGAGTCTCCCGAGGAGGTCGAGCAGTATACCCGTGGTTTCCTCATGTTCCTCTTTGGCACCACTCTGTTTGCTGATAGAGGGAACATGGTCGGGCTGTATCTCTTGAGTGCCCTAGTAGACCTATCACAGGTCAATCAGTATGATTGGGGCGGCGCTGGCCTGGCTACCCTTTATTGTTACATGAGCGCAGTCTCTCGCGCGCGGGGGGACTTACTCGGCGGCTACTGGAGAGCCTGGGAGGTACGTTCTGTCCTCTTGATTTACATTTTTGCTCCTCATTACTTATTCACTGCACACACGGCGCACTTTGCATTCTGTATTCTGCCTTTAGCACTTTGTATTCACATTCCGCACTGCTTTTCTCAGCTATGGGTATATGCATATTTCCCCACATTAGCCCCAGAGATGGAGGTGGCAGGACCTCCTATGACTCCGTTTTCGTTGATGTTTGAGGGCGAGCACCTATCGAGGCCTCGAGAGACTCTCTTTGCTCTGCGACAGTACTTCGACACCGTGCGCGCGACAGAGGTATTTCAGAACTCTCAGTTCCTTTCATTTTCATCTTTGATCTGCTTTGTATTTCTTGATTTCTGATTGATTTGTACACTGGTTATCCGCAGATCACCTGGCAACCCTGGGCAGTCTTTGGCGACGATCTCGAGAATCAGTACCCCGGAGGGTCGACTAGTTCCCAGTATAGGTTCCTGCTCGAGGGACCAGTCGGCAGGGCTTGGTTCCTGGGGTAACGCTTTCAGCATCAGGTGTGGGGGTATGATTCTCAGGACCCTCCTGCTGTGCCTCCACCCACTATGCGGACTGCCGACAGGCTATCTACTGAGGAGGTCACTAGGGACATGCAGGGCACCGATGCTTTATTACATCTCATTGAGGGGAACTACGCCACCTATCGCCGCATATATCTGATGCCCCCCCTTGACGGGAGTACGGGCTCCACCACTGAGGCCCACTGGCGCACCATCTTCGAGTCATGCCCGTGCTGCAGACATCCCCTCTTCTAGCAGGGCTGGTGCATCTAGAGGTAGAGGCAGTTCGATTCCTCCGATCCCTCCGACTCTTGATCATCCTGGATGGCTAGATATGCCGACTGAGTTGACGAGTTGGCAGTATGGGACTACTTCTCCGATTCCGATCCCTATAGAGCCTCCGATGCCTGGTCACAGATATGTCAGAGACCCTGATTCACCACCGGTATGTTTTACAGCTTTGATTTATCAGTCGGACATTTGGACATCCATTCCTTTACTGATAGTTTTGCATTTGTGTCTGTAGCCTCCAGTTGAGTACATGGACGAGATGCTTGGGATGTTAGCCTCACTTGAGGGGATGGTCCTGCGTAGAGAGGCACAGATGTCCATCATGGGCTTTCAGGTACCCTTCATCTCTCTTGTATTTATCATATTTGTGATCACATGCTGGTCTTGAGCATTCTGCTGCACTGAAAGGCTGTGTAGAACACATCTGGCACACACCCCACTCACATACTGTACTTGCACCTGCTTTTTATGTTTGAACTGATGTATTGCACTTTTCATTTTCAGATGCCTCCCGTATATGCTTCGACACGAGGTGGGCCACCCGGGCCTTCTCAGAGAGGTCGAGGTGTTAGACCTACTCGAGGTACTTGGCCCCGAGGAGCTGGGCCATCTAGGCCTTACCGAGGAGCTCGAGGAGCAGGGTCGTCTCGCAGACGCAGGGCACCCATTGTCGAGGATGAGGAGGAGCAGGTCGCAGACCGTGTGTCAGAGACATCTCCTGGGGAGGGAGGCTCCGGTCTTGGTTCCGGGAGCGGAGGCGAGGCTGAGGGGGATCCGGAGGATGACAGCTCTGATCCGGATGGTGATGATGGTGCAGAGGTTGTCCCGCAAAAGAGGATGAGAGGGCCTCCTCATTCCCGTTCCCGAGGATACTGATGTTATTTCCTGCTTTATTTTACTTTTTGGCTAGTAGTTTGTAGCACTTTGCACATTATTAGGCAGTTTTATTTCCTGCAAAACTTGTACCTTTGTTTTGTTGTAAAAACATGATGGAATGAAACAGCTTTTGAAAAGATGTTTGTATTTGAAACTCTTAGCATCGCATCGCATCATTTTGCACAAAAATGGACTCGAATGAAAAATGTGCCTCATGTATTTACCGGGTCAGGTAATGAACCGACGCAACAAATCAAAACAACTCGACTCACTAAGAAATAACAGAATCTTAGCAAGTTTACAACTCGATAAGCAAAATACAACAATGTTAACGACTCAATAGACAAGACTTAACAAAATTGTGTAACCGAAAAGTAACAATTCAAAACACAAAATGCGACAGCTCGACAAAACTTACAACTCGATAAACAAAACAACAACTCGATAAGAAAAACACAACAGAACAAACTTCGGACGGACAATCTGGATAATGGAATGCACCCGTAACTGAGAGAAATGGAGGCCTTCGACATTCCCGATGCATGAAAGTGCCTCAAACTTCCTTTCGGCGGGCAAAACAGGACCAACGCGCGGCCGAAAACATTTTGCATTTGGAGACTAGAGAGTGGCCGGCCTACTGGAATAGATGGCCGGCCGGCCACCTCCCCCGTAACCTCCAGAAATTTGACACGTGTCCTTTGAATAGTGTTTTGCCCCTCTATAAAAGCCCCACCCTTGGAACTCATTCATTTCATCACTTTTCCTCGCAAAAATGGAGGCATTTCTCACAGAAAATCTCACATCTTGGATTTCTTCTTTAGATGGCTCGGAGAAGTTGAACTTCCGGGGTTTTGGCTTGAACGCACTATTCACGCTAGGCCGGACTCCACTGCATTTTCCTTTCCTCTATGCCGCGGCAAGGTTTTGGAACCCGGTGACGCACGTCTTTAGCTTTGGCGGGCAAGAGGTATGTCCTACTTTTGAAGATTTTCAAATCTTGATGGAGTCCGAGCGAGGCGAGGAAATTCTGCCCCAGCTCAATTTTAGCTATGCCCAAACCTTAGGGCGGATGTGCGGTCTTAATGCGCATGATGCTAGATCTCTGATTGGTGATGGCATGTTGGATATCCCGAGCCTGATTTACCGATTTTCTGATGCCGGTGACCGCAGCAACCACTATTGGCAAGGTTTCCGGCAGCATGCCCTCTGCTTGTGCCTACTATCTCATTTTCTGTTTGTCTCGGGCTCCGGAGGAGCTAGCATCCGTTTGATTGAAGTCGCCCAAGGTTTGAGAGAAGGAAAGAGTTGCATCGCCATGACTCTGGCCGAGACACTGATGGGCTTGGATGCTTTCCACTGCCGGGAGACAACCAGGTTTGCAGGGAGTCCACTACTGCTACAGGTAATGTTTCCCACCCAAGCTCACATGTATATTTGCTCACATCACTCGGCCCTCGGGCTCGTTTTTTCTCACAAAACCCTTATCTTACTTTTCTCTCATCGTACATCTCTCTATTCTTTATTCTCTCATTTTTCATCCCTCCCCAGATATGGTTGATGGATAAATTGCAAGTTGTGGACTCTTGTCCTACTTACTCAGCCCGTGGCTACTTCTTTCGGCAACGCCTAGTGAATGCTCTTGATGAGAGCTGGTGGTTTGAATGGATGTGCAACTTGTCGGTGGATCGCATTGCGTGGCGTTGTCCTTGGCTCAATCTCCCGGCAATGAGCTATAGCATGTCCCGGCAGGTCGGGATTCGACTGATCGGCTTGACTCACTGTGTGTTCTATTTCCCATTCCGTATTCTGCGCCAGTTTGGCCGTGATCAGACTTGCCCACCGGAGGGGATAGAGTATCCGGCTACATTTCCAGTTCGAGGCGCACAGCTGACTCGGCAGACCGCAGCGTGGAGAGTTAGAGAGCTTCTGGCCCCTGCTCCTATTTTCAGTTGCACTTTGTCTAACGAGTGCTGGGATTGGCTCAACGAAGAAGCACAGGTTGGGCCTAGGTTGGCATCAGAGGCTTCAACTAGCTCTGGAAGGGGGCGCAGGGACACCTGACTTGACTATGCCCCAGATTTATTGCTTGATTAGTACTTTCAAGTTTTCTTTATGAGTGTAATAAAAAGCAACTTCAATTGTATGCAAGAGCAAAAGAACTCTGTTTTGAAATCAATGAAATTGAAGGTTGTGGTACTGAAGATTCTCCGCTTTGGTCCAAAGATGGTCTTAGTTGTGAAAAGATTAATTTGAACAAAGTCAACTTTTATTAAAACCTTTCAAAACTATTTTCGATAAGGATCAGAACTAGACACGCCTGAGATCTGTCACTGAGGTGCACAACTCCGGATCCTAGCAACTGGAAAGTTGCCCCTAGTTTGAAAAGGTACCGCAGCACTCCATTGCAACGGAAAGTTGCCTCCAATTTGAATAGCACTATACCAGAGATTGCGATAAATGCTGATGAATAGAGATGACTGAGACGATCAAATGGACAAAGTTGATCGGGGAAAAGATTATGGCTGAACTTCAGGATGAAGCTGCCTACGTGTCCCGAAGATGGGAATCAAGCCTTACGTAGTTCAGGCTTAGGTTCGCTTGGGTATTTTTACTCTCCTTTTGCGCTCTAACTTTTGCCAAGGCCGCCCTTTGCGGGTTTTCAACCTTGCGAGCTCAGTTTTTATAATTTCAAATTTTTTGTGCTCTGAGTTTTGCCTAGGTCGCCCTTTCGGGTTTTCGGCCTAGCGAGCCTCTCAGGGGTAGTATTTCTTCAACTTGTCCATGTTGATCGGTTGTGAGAACTCCAAGCCATCTAAATCCATCAGAACCACAGCTCCACCTGACCAGATTGACTTAATGATGTAAGGACCAGTCCAATTAGGTCTGAACTTGCCCCTAGGGTCGTGGACGGGAGCTCGGTTGTCCTTGAGTACCAAATCTCCTTCTTTCAAATTCCTGGACTTAACCTTCTTGTTAAAAGCCCGGGCGATTCTGCGTTGATAACCCTGAACATGGTACAGTGCCTTCAACCTTCTTTCATCGAAAAGCATGAGTTCCTCAAATCTATTCTGCTGCCAATCTGCCTCGGCTATTTGGCACTCGGCCAATACTCTCAACGACGGAACCTCAATCTCAATTGGTAGAACGGCCTCCATCCCATAGACTAATGAATACGGAGTCGCCCTTGTAGAAGTTCTGATTGAAGTCCGGTAGCCCCATAGAGCAAACGGCAGCTTATCTGGCCAGTCCCGGTAGGTTTCCACCATCTTCTGCAATATGCGCTTGATATTCTTGTTGGCGGCCTCAACCGCTCCATTGGTCTGCGGCCGGTATGTGGATGACTTATGAAAAGCCACATTGTATTTCTCCAACAAGTCAATTACCTCCTTCTTGAAGTGGGAACCATTGTTCGAAACTATTTCATTTGGGACCCCGTAGCGACAGATGATGTTGTTCCTGATGAATTTTGCAACATGTGAAGCCTTCAACACCGCATAAGACTGGGCCTCAACCCATTTTGTAAAGTAATCTATCGCTACCAAGATGAACTCATGCCCATTCGACCCCTTTGGCGTGACAGCCCCGATCACATCAATTCCCCAGACAGAAAACGGCCATGGCGAAGTCATGTTGTACAGCTTTGACGGCGGAATGTTCATGCGATTTGCATGAATTTGACACTTGTGACATCGCCGGACGAAACCAATACAATCCTCCTCCATGGTGGACCAGTAATAACCCTGTCTGAGAATCTTCCGTGCCAACAGTACCCCATTCATATGTGCACCACATTCTCCCCCGTGGATGGCTTCCATTAGACGCTTTGATTCCTCTGCATCGACACACAGCTTATGCATTCCCAGATGACCTCGTTTATACAGTTTACCCCCACAGATGATGAACTGAACGGCCAATCTTCTTATTGCCCTTTTGTCTTTGGCATTTACCCCTGGCGGGTACGCTTCTTTCTCCAAGAAATTCCAGATATCGTGATACCAAGGGTGTTCGTCCTGGACTTCATCTATGGCTGCAATCGACTCATAGGCAGGTGCAAATTTTTGATCAATGATGACTGGACGCATCCGGATTCCAGTCGGGATGTCTATCATAGATGATAGAGTTGCTAAAGAATCTGCGAACCTGTTGTTCTCTCTCAGTAGATGAGTAAAACTTAGCTTTTCAAACCGAGGAATCAGCAAGTCCAAGGTCTGGTGATACATCATCATATTTTCCTCTTTTACTTTCCAGTCTCCTTTAGCTTGAGACACAACAAGGTTCGAATCCCCAATGACATCCAGCCGTTTTGCCCCTAGTTCCAGGGCTGCTTCCAAACCAGCAATGCACGCTTCGTATTCTGCTTCATTGTTCGAGACTTTGAACCGGAGTTTGAAGGCTAGAGGGATACGGGAATTGTCGGGTGCTATTAGCAACACTCCTATCCCATACCCATGTTGATTTGACGCTCCGTCAAAGTACATCGTCCAAATTTCATCGTCGATATACAGAATTGCTTCATCTGGGAATAGGTATTCAACTGCTTCATCCCCCTCAATCGGGTGGTCGGCAAGGAACTCTGCCACTGCTCTTCCTTTTACTGACTTGCGTGTGACATACTTCAAATCAAATTCGGAGAGCAACAGCAACCAACGAGCTAGCCTACCCGTAAGCGCTGGTTTCTCGAAAAGATATTTGATGGGATCGAGTCGTGAAACCAACATTACGGAGTGAGCTAACAGGTAGTGCCGCAGCTTCCTGGTAGCCCATACCAGAGCTAAGCAAGCCTTTTCTAGCGGCGTATACCGGGTCTCATACTCCAGCATCTTCTTGCTTAAATAATAGATGGCTTTCTCCACCTTATCTTCTGATTCTTGTGCAAGCATGCAGCCCATTGTAGTCTCAGTCACTGACAGATACAAAATCAACGGTTTCCCCGGTTCTGGTGGTGATAACACGGGCGGGTTCTGTAGATACTCTTTAATCTGTTCAAATGCAGCTTGACATCGGCCGTCCCATTGGAACTTCTTTCCTTTCTTGAGGAGGCCAAAAAGTGGTTCACAAGTCAAGGTTAGTTTTGAAATAAACCGTCTTATGAATTGCACTTTACCCAGAAAGCCTCGCACCTCCTTTTCAGTCCTTGGTGGTGGCATTTCTAAGATGGCCTTGATTTTGGAAGGGTCGACCTCGATGCCCCTTTGCGTAATCAGAAACCCCAGCATTTTTCCCGCTGTAACACCAAATGTACATTTTTGAGGGCTCAGCCGCAACCGGAATTCTTTGAGCCTTTGGAAAAACTTATGCAAGGCGGTGTAGTGGCCCTCTCTTTCTTTAGACTTGACAATCATGTCGTCCACATACACCTCAACCTCTTTGTGGATCATATCATGTAGTATCGTGGTCGCGGCCCGTTGATATGTAGCTCCAGCGTTCTTCAACCCAAACGGCATTACTCGGTAGCAGTATGTTCCCCATGGGGTGGTGAATGCAGTCTTTTCCCGGTCTTCGGGTGCCATCACTATCTGATTGTATCCTGAGAAGCCATCCATAAATGAGAGCAAAGCATGCCCTGCTGTGAAATCTACCAGCTCATCGATATGCGGCAAGGGAAAGTCGTCCTTCGGACTAGCTCTGTTCAGATCTCTGAAGTCTACACACACCCGGATCCTGCCATCTTTCTTCGGCACCGGCACAATGTTGGCCAACCAAGTCGGGTATTCGGATACCAACAGGAAGCCTGCATCGATTTGCTTGGTGACCTCTTCCTTAATCTTAAGAGCCCAATCCGGGCGGATCCTTCTGAGCTTTTGCTTGACAGGTCGAGCCTCGGGGTCAAGGGGGATCCGATGCTGTACAATCTCAGGATCGATTCCAGGCATGTCTTCGTAGGACCACGCGAAAACATCTTTGAAATCTTTTAATAAAGCGACTAAGCGCTCGCGTTCCTCCGAAGACAACGTGGACCCGATCTGGACCAGCCGCGGGTCCTCCTCAGTACCAATGTTCACGGAAATGATTTCATCCATTAATGGCTTAACAAATCTCTCTTGCTCTTGCTCAATTAGACGCTGTAAAACCGGAGGAACTTCGTCCTCGTCGTTTTGATCAAAAATTTGAAAGTCTGAATTAATGCAATAAATTAGGGGCACAGAAAAGTACTCGGAAACCACAGGCAGTTCATTCTCATTAGGCACATCCAAATCATCCAATTCATCGGTTACAACAGACTCAAATGAAAAGGAAAAAGACGACCTGGACAGGACTGTGGCATCCGGGTTGACACCCCCAGGAGTACCAGACTCAAACTCAGTCGAGCTGGAATCTGATTCCGACTCACAAGATTCGGTGGAATCAGATTCCGGCTCACTACCTGACCCGGTGCTGCTGGACAGAAATCCCTCCTCGTATTGCCAGGTGAGGGAGGGTGCGATCGATGCATCCAAGATAGCTGCTGGTCGGCTCGCAGCCGTTTCATTCCCAATCATGGAAACCACAAAGTTATCCCCCAAGCACTCTTGGTCGATCGGAGGATCAGAGAGGAGACATGCCAGTGCTACCCCCATTTCAAATTCAATGCCCTCAGGATCCACTGTCTTATTCTGCTCAACCTCAGTTGTTGGGTCTGTCTGCTCTGCGGCAACGTCATCCCCGGATAGTTGCAGGTCGAAAAAGATCTCGAAGCCTGGCACGCGCTTCTTCTCCGCGTTCAGCCACGGCTCTGGGAAGCCGCAAAATGGAAAGTCCTCCCCCTCCCGGACGAAGCGTCCGTTCAGGGTACCCTGAATGGGCCTATGCATTAAATCAAAAGGCTTCCCAGCCTGTTTTGCTCTGGCTCTGCCGGCCATTTCCTTACCTTTTCTCACCCAGTCCTCTTTGGTGGGCAGATAACCCAGTCCAAAGGTATGCGGGTTATGTGGCACTTCGGCCAACGCTGCGACTCCTTTCCTGCCGCTTCTTCCCAATCCCATCCCGGGGATATGTTGTAGCTTGTTCATGAGGTAGACGGATTGAGCACTGACATACACACCCTCATTTACAGCCATAATGTTTTGCACCACCCGGGCCTCAGCCAAAGTAAATCCCGATATAAACACGTCCTCCATGCCGTGTTCAATCTCTAAGACTGGCGTAGATATCTCCGGAGGGGGATGGATTGATGAGTTCCCAAACACAATGGCCACTCCCTTTCCATAGGGGTATTTCACCATTTGATGTAGAGTGGATGAGACGGCCTTTACCTGATGCAACCAGGGTCGCCCCAAAAGCATGTTAAAGGATGCAGGGACCTCCAAGACATGAAAATCTACCTCGTGTTGTCCAGGCCCAATCTTGGTTTGGATTTTTACTGTCCCTAGGACATCCCTACTTGTATTGTCGTAGGCTCTGATTACTTGAGTGGTCGGTGTGAAGTCTACGGGCTTCAACCCGATTGCATACGCCGTTTTGGCTGGGCAGACATTGATAGCGGACCCGGTATCAACAAGTACCACCGGAATCCATTTGTCCCTGCATTCTACAGAGATGTAGAGGGGTCTATTATGATCCACGCCCTCAGGCGGCAGCTCCTTGTCTGAAAAGGTCAATGCCGAGGAACCTCCTCCCGGAAAAACCAGCCCAACCAGCTGCTCTGGTGTAGTTTCGATGGAGAGTTTGGCTTTGTCCATAGCAGATAGGACAGCTTGTCTATGCACCCTTGAAGCCATAAGCAGTCCCCAGATGGAGATGTCTGCTTGTATTTTCTTTAACTGCTTCAGTACAGCCTCTTCTTCAACTTGCTTTTCTCTCTGTTTTTCCGCCTCTTTATCTTTCCCCGATGCTTCGGGTTGATCAAGGTGTGGGGGCTTGAAATACCGCCCACTTCTAGTCATATGGTCTACCTCTTCGAGGTACCAGGTGCTGTCTGGTTGGCCACCCGCCCAATCTTCGTCTGTGTGGGCGAGATACAAGTCGTCATCTTCCAACCACATCCCATTAGCATCTAACAGGCACCTGTCTGGTTTGGGCATGTTTGCACTCTCAGCATTTTCCTCCCACATGCTCACAGCATGTTCAGTTTTCGTGCTTACAGCACTTTCAACTTCCTCATGGTTCTTTGCTTTTCGGATCCTCTCAGAATCCCATTTCTTTTCTTGTTCCTCCAGCGTTAATTGTTCGGTTTTCAAAGTGTCTTGCTCCTGAGCGAAATTCTTCGTACCGGCGCTCTCCGGCAATTCAATATGACCCTCGGCCCTTCCGGCCACAAATGGTACAATATCTGGCTGATCATCCAACCACCCGACGACTTCTGCTGACTCATCGTATTCGAACCAGTTGATTGATGCATCCCCTGATTCTTGGTCGTTGAAAAACTGGAGGTTGGCGAAGTCCTCTTCCATCGTTGTCAGATCATCCCCCACTGATTCAAGTTTGTCCCCCCGGATCATACACAATTCAGCCTCTTCCGGCGGCCCCACACTCAGCTTAGGCTGGCTCATTGACAGGATATATCCACTCGGATCATAAGCTCTGCCAGCTAAATTCTCAGACTGCTCCACCCCAGACTCAACAGTTTTGCTCTCCTCGGAAGCCTGTCCCGTTCCATTTTCGGTGGTCACCACCTTTGGCTCAGGTTGGGTTGTGGAGGTGTCCATCATGCACAAGTCAGTGCTATCAGGAAGGATCACCTTTGGCTTGGGTAGGTGGGAGGGAGTAATGTAGATACTAGGGTCGTAAGGCACGTCCCCAGTTTGGATGAGATTGATTCTTTTGGGTGGATCTTGGTTATGTGCTGAGAGTGGGTTAGTTGTGACGTTGGGTCTCTCGGGAGGTAGAATGATGTTTTTGTCAATGAGGTCTTGAATCTCATGACGCAGCCTGTAACATTGGTCGGTATCATGACCATGCTGCTGGTGGTATTTGCAATATTTGGCTGGGTTGTGGGAAGGGGGGAGTGGATTTGGAGGGGGCCTCGGTTCCAAGGGTTTCAGATGCCCCTTTCTGACTAGAACCCCGAGGACTTTGGACAAAGGTATATGTAGTGGGGAGAAGGTTCGTTGACCCCTGGATTGGTATCTTGAAGCTTGGTTACTGCTCCCAGATGCATCAGAAAAAGGTGTGGCCGCTGCGGGTCTTGGTTGGGGAGGGGGAGTGGTGGTGACCATACCGACCTCTGAAGTCCTTGTGTTGGCGGAGCCACTCGGGCTCGCATTGTTATTACGGTTGAATGTTCTTCGGGGCTGCTCCCGATCCTGATCGATCAATCCTTGCTTCATCGCATCTTCGATCTGTACCCCCATCTCGTGTAAATCTGAGAAGGTGGGGAAAGGGAGTACGATCATTTTCTGCATTAACTTAGGTTGGAGATTGCGCACAATCATCCGGATTTGATCTTTATCAGTTGGCCTTAAGGTCATCATCGATGCCTTTGCTCTCCACCGAGTTACAAAATCAGAGAAAGTCTCTTTTTGTTCCTGCCTCGTCGTTTCAAGATCACGTGTTGTAATCTCGATCTGAGTATTATATGAATATTGTGCAACGAAGGCCTCGGCTAGCTCATCCCAATTCCTCTTCACATCATCTTCCAATTTTGCGTACCAGATGGCCGCAACCCCTGACAAAGTTCTGCCAAATAAAGAAAGCTTTTGCGGTCGGGTTAGGCCCATCGGCCTCAAGACGTCTGAAAATAGCCGGAGATGGACCATAGGATCCCCTGATCCGTCAAAACGATCAATCTGCGGCATCTTAAATCTGTCCGGCAGTGTCACGGCCACGTCAGTGTAGCCGTCTTCAATATCTGGGATGGCCTTCACCCCCTGTGATTTTTTGAAGAGCTTTTCCAATTTGCTCAATTTCAGAGCTGTCTGGTCTACCTCGAACTCAAATGGAGAGTCCGGGTGATTGGCAGGTGTATGAGTCTTGGACAGTTGCGGCGAAAGCGGGGGCGGAGCCAGCCCCGTTGGAAGACTCGTGTCCTCTTGAGTGTTTTGGAAGTTTGGCGGAGCGTTCTGTGAATTTGGGGGGGTATTCTGGGTGTTCTGGGTATTCTGGGTGTTCTGGGTATTCTGAGGATTTGGAGGGGCATTCTGAGGATTTAGCAGGGTATTCTGGCCAGTGGGTGCCTGCTCAGGCAGTGGAGCCGCTGGTGGAGGGGGAATCTGATGCGTCCCTAGTGGAGGAGGGACCTGGTGTGAAGCAGATGCTGCATTCTGCTGTTGTAATCTGGTGATCAGCTCAGACTGCTGGGCCATGACAGCGGCCTGCTGTTTAGAAAATTCCGCCTGGTGGATAGCATCATCTTGCATTTGTTTCATGCTCTCATTCATTTGGCGCATCATCGCCTCCATCCCTGATGTATCCTGACGTTCCATCTGAATGGCCGGTAAATGTATCTCTATAGCGGAAACAGAAATCTCAGTTCGACTGTCTGTTGCTAAAATAAACCGCTGTCTCGATAATCTCTGCTCTGATGGACTGCGCTTCCTCGGCCTCCTTCTGATAACCGGGGGTAGTGAATGGAACACCGGATGTCCGTCAACTAGATCCTCGGATCGAATAAGTCGGCGACCTCGTGTCCAAAGCGCTTGGGGAATATCTGATGGTTCGGAAGCAATTGTGCCACAAACTGCCCTAGCAAAAAGATAAATAAAGCGAAAAGGAAATAAATAACCAGAAAAACGGGCAGCATAACAGCTTAAATTAAATACACACAACACACAGTCGGGCATACAACACGCAGTTTGATAAGCTGGAAATACACTGTCCTCAACCACTGATCACTGTTCCTGTATCACTGTCCCCAAAACTGAATCCGGTATTCGCGGATAACTGATTCTCAGATACTGACTGATGCCCGCAGGCCTGACGCCCGAACTCAACTGATACATGCATTCCCTGTAGAGACGCACTCTAACAAGCACATAACAGATAAGTGAGAGCCAAAACACCCCTATGTTGGGGTAGGTTTTCCCTGTCCTATTTTGTCAGGAACTAGGGTTTCACTACGCACGCAGCGGCTTCAAACAACCTATAAACGGGTAAGCAACCTGTCCTAGTTTGGAATGGTCACTATGGATCCGAATATGCACTAGGTCGAATGGTCAAAAAGGGTGCCCCGGTAAAACCGGGGTTTGTGTTCCCATGCTGTCAGAGCCCAGAGTCGATCAGCCTTACGGACATGACTTGACAAGACAAGCCTCCGGCAAATCGTTCGGGAATGGCATATGGCAAACACGGTGTCCTAGGCGCACCAATGTAAATGCAATGCAAAGAAACACACAGGTGTAGTCAAAACCAGATATCATGAGTTCGAGTCAAGTTCTCTAAATCCCCAGCAGAGTCGCCAGAAACTGTAACAAGCCCGCGAGGGACCTCGCTACAGTTCGGACTCGATTTGTGCCACGGTTCTAAATCTTGAACCAAAGAGTCCAAATCCGGCAAATCGTTTTGAAAACAAATTTTTTTTTTGAAAGAAGTGCCAAACATGGACTGCTTTGCCAGATACAGAGTCGCCACCTAAATATTTTTTAAATGGGAAATTTAGGAAACCCTAACTCGGTGCCAAAGGCCACGTGTCCGTCATCACCAAAGTTGGCTCGGGAACTTGGGTACGATTGGGGAAGGTCACATCGTGAGCACCCCCGCTCGCCCGGTCAAAGACCGGCCTCTACTAACCATGATATCTGTTTTTGAAAACTTTGTATGTTCTTATTCCGGTTATTAGCCTAGGTTACTATGTGATGCGCACAGCATACAAGTATAGACCGAGTCGCCTGAATTGGAACAAAACATTTCATGTTTGTTTGAAAGACGATTTGCTACCCGCAGGTAGGCTTAAAATGCAGATTTTGCCACCCTCGGGTGGGCTTAGAAAACATGGTGTTGCCACTGTCTAGTGGGCTTAGAACAAACATTTGATGCATTATTCCAATCCAAACAACACAACCTCCACCCACAGGCATTCAGGCAGTTATATCACATAAGCAAATAGCCTCATGGCAAGCATGCTAACATGGCAACACTCACACGCATGCAAGGATGCTAAAGCATAAAACTCACCGAGTACTCCAAGCCAAAACAGAAAACTACATTAGAAATCATACATGATCCTAAGTATACAGAAATGCCTAATGCAACACATGCAAAAATGCTACTATAGTAGGCTCGGCTATTCTAACATGGTATGTGGAATGTTATAACTAACATGTATTCAATTAGGAATTGAAATACGAATGCAGTTTGTATGATGCGCCGAGCCCGGTGCATGCAAAACAGATGAATGATGCAAACATGCTGTCATACTGTATGCTAATTGAAATATGTCCTATATCTAATCATCATAAGCAGATAAATAAAAGGGAAGAAAGACGTGGGGTTGGAAGACATACATCACACTCACCCACACTTATTACAGTTATGCCCTCGCGCAGAGGGTCCGAATAAATATACAGTCCGAATAAAAAAAAAAAGAATATTACAATCCAAAATATTACAGTCCGAAATAATATACAAATTCCTAATTAATTAACAGATTAACTAAGAAAACTGTAAACTGGCATGCAAGCCAGGGACTGCCTTGATTCTGATGAATGATGAAATGATGCATGCCCGGATGCCTTTGCGCGGAAATCCACGGCGGTGCCCCGATTAGCCTCTGTTTGCATTTTTCTCGAAATGCGTGCCAGACTCCGAAAAGTTGCTGATTCTTCATTTTGCTGCAACAGAGAGCAGGAAAAGGGCATAGCAATGTATTTCACGAATATATGCATGCCTCGATCCTCGTGCCACCAATCACGCATATCGATGCATGATGGCCGAGGAGCCGAATTGCACAACTCAATATAAGATGAATGCACATGAATGCTACAATAAAACCTAACTCCATCATGGATAATCCGGAGTGTTGGTGACTTGGGAATTGAGACCCGTTCCGTCACTCGGAGTACGAAACGTGCCTCGTTTCCCGTGTCCGGGCTAACTCCTATCCCGAACACTATGCAATATGCATGATATGCATGAAATGTAGCTAATATGCAATCCAAACATGCATAATGTTATGAAAATGAGATGCCTCGAAATGCGTGCACACGGGCACGCAAACCGAGATAATGCACTAAAGCATGAAATGGCACTCCAAATGCAAATTGGGCTTACACTTACATGAAAGGGCCTCAGCCACACTCACATAAGAGGCCGTGAGATGAAAAAGATGCGCCTCGAAATGCGTGCACACGGGCACGCAAACCGAGGCAATGACATTAAGGCATGAAACGGCCTGAAATATGATATACAATGAGACTAAAATGAGATGTCTCGAAATGCGTGCCCACGGGCACGCAAACTGAGAAAATGACATACGGAATGCAACAGGACTAAAATGGGATATGCGATGCAATATGGGCTTACACCAACATGAGAGGGCCTCAGCCGCACTCACATAGGATGCCGTCGGTTAAAAAAGAAGTACCTTGAAATGCGTGCACATGGGCACGCAAACCGAGGCATGGCCCGAAGGCATGAAATGGCATGCGAAATGAAATGAGGGCTTACACCAACATGAGAGGGCCTCAGCCGCACTCACATAGGATGCCGGCGGATAAAAATGAGGTGCCTCGGAATGCGTGCACACGGGCACGCAAACCGAGGCGTGGGGAATGACATGCGGAATGCGAATTGGGCTTACGCTAACATGAGAGGGCCTCAGCCGCACTCACATAAGCCGCCGATGGATGAAAATGAAGTGCCTCGAAATGCGTGCACACGGGCACGCAAATCGAGGCATGGCCCGACGGCATGAAATGGCATACGGAATGCGAATTGGGCTTACGCTAACATGAGAGGGCCTCAGCCGCACTCACATAAGCTGCCGATGGGTGAAAATGAGCTGCCTCGAAATGCGTGCACACGGGCACGCAAACCAAGGCAGTGGCATACGCAATGCAAATGACATGGAAAATGCAAATTGGGCTTACACTAACATGAGAGAGCCTCAGCCACACTCACATAAGCTGCCGTGAGATGAAAACAAGCTGCCTCGAAATGCGCGCACACGGCACGCAAACCAAGGCAGTGGCATACAGGCATGAAATGGCATGCAAATGAAACGTGGCATATGGCATATGAAAAATGCAGATTTCAGTAGCTAAAATGATGCACAAATAGCCCCCGAATTATGACAAAATTACACCCGATGCCCGAAATGCAATGTTATGTACCCGAAACGGCCTACAGCCCTACTAAACATGCACAATATGGACATAACATGTAAAACAGTAGCAAGGCAGCCCCTAAACTAGCATTTTTTCAGTACAAAGTATGGCCAAACAATGATCACAAGTATGGCAAAAATAGCTTGCAAAAATGGGGGAAAAGAGGAGAATTACAAAGCAAGTGGTATATAAAATGCTCAAACTGAAAAACACAGTTCTACAAAATTAAAGAGGGGCCAAAAATATTCACATTTACAAGAGATGACATTCCCCAATTCAGTATGTAGATAGGCTAGACATAGCATGCAAAATAATGAGCCAACAAAGGCTATAACATGAGGTACCAAAAGAATGTACCAAATGGCCTAAGACCCTTAACAAAACATGAAGAATGGGTCATTTTAAGACACTTTCTAAGCCTGATAAAGACTCAAAACAGAAGCAAAGAAAGCCTAACAAAGCATGCAATTTTACGGAATCAAAGATGGTATTACATGAAGTACCAAAAGAATGCACCAAATGGCCTAAGAACCTTAACAAAACATGAATAATGGGTCATTTTAAGACACTTTCTAAGCCTGATGAAGACTCAAAACAGAAGCCAAATAAGCTCAAAGGGGCATGCCAAATAGGAGTAGAACATGAATTCAAAGCAAGTGGCATGTAGAGCATGAAAACCAGGTTGAGCCCTTCTTCAATGTTGAAGAGGGGCTCAAAATAAGCACAATATTAGTTCATGAGATGCTCCAAATCAGATCAAAAATAGGCCAAATAAATCATGCAATTTTACGGAAAATATGGAGGATTACAAATAAAGTGCATGATAGAGAGGCCAAACATGATTGAGCCCTTCTTCAAAGTTTAAGAAGGGTTCAAAATAGGCCTACTCACAGCATATATCAGGCTCGAAAATGGATCACTCATAAGCCAAATAAAGCATGCAAAATAATGGCGTAAAGAGTGATATTGAAGGAAGTGCATCATAGAGATACCAAATAAGGTTGAGCCCTTCTACAATGTTGTAGAGGGGCTCAAAATAAGCCTAAAATCAGTAGGGGTCGGAGCCCAAAACAAAAATCAAATAGGGTAAAGAATTGATGCAAAATTGTACTAGAAAAAGGGAATTAGTGACTTACCCTTGAAGATCAAACTTTTGTGGCTTCTTGGCTTGAATTTGTTGGTCCTTAGCCTCTGAAAAGCCCTCCTTTGCTGCTGGAATGAAGGTGGTGATGATGAGACTTAGGGTTGATGAAGGAATGAGCAAGACTTGAAGCTTGGTTTTAGGGTTTTGGAGATGAAGATGGAAGCTATGGGAGAGAGGCTCTTGAGAAGAATTTTTGTAACCTTAACCAAGGAGCTCATCAGCCCCTTAAATGGACTAAAAGGGGTGTAAAAGGGGAGGGAAATGCACCCAAGCTTTCCCTCCCAAAATATCCCCTGGAGGGCTGAGATATTTTGAAAAACAGCTGGACAGCTGTAAAGTGCTCAAAAGCAGAAAGCAGGCCGGCCAGGTATTTTTCTTGAAGGTGGCCGGCTGGCCACCCCAACTGGTCGGCCAGCCACTCCCCCTGGCCGGCCGGCCATGGCCAAAAAAAGAAGTGAAAAATTGCTGGCCGACCACCATTTTTTGGTGTCCTCCCAGGTGTGTAGAACAAGGTTCCAAGGTTGAAATTTGGCAAATCTGAAACAGGAGTCACAACATAGAACTTGAAGGAGAGGCTCAAAAATGAAAGTAACAATTACTGGCCGACCAGTACTTTTTAGGGTCCTCCCATGTGTGTAGAACAAGACCCCATGGTTGGAATTTGGCAACTCTGAAACAGGAGGCACAACATTGCATTTGAAAGAGAGGCTCAAAAATGAAAATCACAATTACTGGCCGACCACCACTTTTTAGGGTCCTCCCATGTACCCTCATCACAAATATGTAGTCCCGGCTCGAAGAAAATATCACTAGGGTGTTCAACACTGGCCCGGAAGTGAGCAAAACAGGCGCCGGAGGAGCGAAACTGGTTTTCTGGAACAATTGCTGGCCTCCCACCCTCCAGTGATCTTCCTGATGCTAAAACAGAGGTACCTGCCAAAATTGAACAAAAAGCGATGCAAAATGAATGCTCGGGGCCCAAATCACGCAGTTCGGGGTCCCGAAAATGGGCCGCAGACACCGAAAGTGGTGTTCGGCCACGAAGTGGGTATCAGAGGCCCCAGTGTCCCTCGAAATGATAAAACAGAGGCACTTGCCAAACATCGGAGAAATCGGAGATGGTTGGGCGGTCCCGAACCGAGGCACACGGCCTGACGGTCCCGAAAATCGGGGACCGGGCTCCGAAATGGGCAAAATGGCCTACGGCCACGAAAAGTAGCCCACGGCCATTGGGAGATAGTCTACGGGACCACTCCCTCCCCTCAGGAAAGAAAACAGAGAAAACCGAGTCTGGTTCGCAAACCGAGGCAGGGCACGAAAGAGAGTTCGGAAGTCCGGAGGCAGGGCGCACGGCCGCGACTCTGAGGCTTCTGAACGAGCACAGTATGCAACATCACCGAGCGCTCAATCGGTGACGTCTGAGTCTTAAGGTCGGTCAAAAATGGGGTGTCTACAGTCACTTGGGCAATGATTTGACAGAGTTCTGTTCTGTTCTGTCACTTGGACTCATTTGCTGTGGAATGAGTCCAGACAATCATTGTCTAACATGAAATCAAAGCCTTTTGAATTTGTTACTTTTTAAACTTGGTTGCATCTATAGGTCTTTGTTTAATTGCTACTTGCAGATTGAGTTCGGCTGTGGTGATTCATGACCATCATTTACTATACTAACACTTGTTCACTACTAGAAAATTGACCTTTTGCGTCGATTTTTTTTGCGACTGTCTGATTTGCCGTGGCAAAAAAAAAAAAAAAAAAAAAAAGCGAAAAGGTTCATATTTTCTTTCATTTATTTGCGCCCTTTTCTTAGTTTTGCCCTAGCAGGCTCACTCAACTCTCTCTCTCTCGTTTTTGCTTTCTGTCTCTCTCTTCCTCTCGCTCACCTGCCAATCGTTGTCTGAAGAACTCCACCAGTATGAATCTCTCCCTCCATCTCTCAATCTCTCTGTTTCTGTCTCGATCTCTCTTCCTCTCTTGATCTCTCAATCTCTCTTTCGCACAATCTCGTTCTCTCTCTGTATCTGTGTACACCTCTCGCCGCAATTTGCTCGATTCATCGCAGAGAAACCCTAACTCTGCTAGTGGACCGCATTGAAATGGTCTGTTGGAGTTCTCAAATACAGTAGAGTAAGCTCACCTATCATGCATTTCATCTATCTCAAAATTGACTTACATTACACACACACGCACAGACAATCTTTGAGCTTCATTGTGTACAAATCAGGTACTAACTCTCTTCAAATTTCCTCTGTTTTTTTATTCAGTTTGTTTTGATTTGTTTCATATTTGTACTTGATCTGGTTTTGTATCTGAGAATTCCTTTATTTTTATTTTTTGCACTATAATAATACATTTTTTTGTTGATTTGTTTGTTCTCATTTGAGTTTGAAACTGCGTTTGATCTGGTTTTTTAGATCAGAGTTCTTTGGTTTATCGTGATTAATTTAGTTATCTTTAGATTCAGTATTTTCTTTTCTTTAAAAAAAAAATAAGTTTAGAAATGGTTTTCATAATTTCTTAATGTAATCCTGTTTTAGTATAGATTAATCTGATTAACATTCATCAGATTTAGGTTTAACTTAATGTAATCCTAAAAGTTAAAAAAAAATAAAATAAAATAAAAATGATGAGTTATCTGTTCTTTGAACGTCTAAGAGAGCCTCCTTTTCTGTTCGTGTGTTGATATATTTGTTTTACATTTAATCCTAATTGAAGTTTGTTTTTTCTATTTCATTGCGCTAGTTATCTCTTTTGACAACTCTATTTTTCTATAACTCAGATTAGAAGTTTGGGAGCCAAAGTTGGAGTTGTCCTAAATCCTGCCACACCTCTAACTACAGTAGAATATGTCCTTGATGGTAAGATCTGTTTCTTTACGAAGGTAGTCCTTGTAGTGAAGTTTTTGAAGGACTACTCTCTGAGAAGGATTTTCTCTGCTGAGAATCCTTTTCACTTGATAGTTTTTTCCTTTTTGGATACACATGACCAAAAACAAAATGAAAAGGTGATCATGGCAACTTTGGTCATCAAGATAAGAACTTAATTCTTATATAAATTGGGAGACAACATATTAGTAAATTAATTTAGCAAGATTACTTACCTTTTGTGCATACTAAATTTGATATTGGCCAAACTGCCATACATTTTCCTATTAAAAGCTCCATGGAGAAGATATTAGTGTTAGAAAAGTCTTCATGTTATCATTTAGGTTAATATGGTCACATGGAATGGAATGTCGAAATGATCTTCTTTGCTTGTTAACAGTGGTTGATCTGGTCTTGATTATGTTGGTGAACCCTGGATTTGGTGGGCAGAGCTTTATTGAGAGCCAAGTTAAGAAAATCTCAAATTTAAGAAGAATGTGTGCAGAGAAGGTATTGCATTCTCATTTCCAAGTGCAGTACTTTACCAGGAAAGGAAACAATAACATTTTTTTGTTTGTTTTTGTTTTGCAGGGGGTGAACCCATGAATCAAAGTAGATGGTGCATAGAGATTTGCTTGTTTTTGTTTTGAAGATGCCATGGTTATACAAGAAGTTAGAAAGAAGGTTGGCCACCAGATTAACCTCCGTGCTGATGCAAATCGGAAAAGGACCTATGAAGAAACAGTTCTATTTGGTTCTTCTGTGATGAATTGTGGCCTACAGTATATTGAGGTATACTTCAAGTACAATTGGCTATTAATCCTTGTTGGTCAACAGAATGGATTGTGTTAGGTTTATTTGCTAGTAAGCAGATTTTCTTTTGATAGGAATTGCATAGAGATTTTTGGTACTTCACAATACTAAATTGTGGTAATCACATATTACTAGATTGACTATTTATTCTCGTGGTTCATTTTCATTTGAGTGTTTATTTAACTGCTTTTAGTGCATTGATCCCTATTAGTAGTTCATTGACATAGTTTTGAATAACTTGTTGGAGGTTTCTAGTTATTTAGCTCTCTGTGCAACTCTGTTAGTTATTAGTAGTTCATTGACATAGTTCTGACTATGCATATACATTTATTCATAAACAAATCAAATGATAAGTAAGTGAACAGTAAAATGCTAACTACAAATACTATATTGTAGTTTGTATGAATTGAGATATTGAAATTTATTAGTACAAGTTTCTTTAGCCAACACAGTCTCACGTGTTTATTTGGTAGAACAGTAGAACATCATAGGAAGAAACACGAGTCAGTTGCAAAATTTCAAACACATGCTGGTCATACAAAAGCATACGTCATATCTGTGATTGCTGAATTTGCCACAATCTGTCACTAAGCAGGTATATATATCTATCCTCTTTTAGTTTCATACCATAAAGTAGTACAAGTTATATCATTTCTGCAATATTTATGAGCAAGTAAATACTAAGTGCTCTAAAATTGGCAATTTCCATATATATGCTTAAGAGCCTAAAAATTTCAGGTGAATCTGGAGGCTAGAGTTGGGTTCAACACTAGTGTTGCAAGAGGTCTAATTGAGGAAGCGAAATGCGTAAATGCAGATTTTCTTGTTGTTGGTCACTCAAGAAACAGGTATAGATTCTGATCGAGTTCAATTCATATACTTTGGTTTAATAGAATATGTTTTAAATAGTTTATTCGTGTTTTGCCATTAGAATTTCACGCGAAATCACAAGGTACTGTTTTGAGCATGCCCCGGAAGGCTGTTCAGTGGTCTCACTTAGGAAATGTGCTGTACTACAACAAAATTCAGATTTAAATACTCTGCATATTGAAGGTTAGTTCATTTCAAAAACTTGAAATTTCGATGAATTTTTATATTATTTTAAATTGGATGTGCTCTAATAATCAGTTCTAATGTAGCAGAGCATTGTCAAATGATTTCAAAGTGGTCAAATGAAAATGATCGTATGGACAAGTCCTCGGTCACAAAAACAAAGAGAGAAAAAATGTTTTCACCAAGAACAGTGCTAGATGTATGCAAAGGAGAATCAAATAGCACTGGAGAAGATAGCTCTAGTTTTAGGGATTCAAGCATAACAGAGTCCCCTCCTCTGTCTCTTGAGTTAAAAAGGGAATCCAATTGTCTTTCCCCCTCATTATTTATTCATGATTTGATATGAATTATATTCATTGGGGAAAAAGTCAGAAACATGAACCTAATTTGGTTAATTATTATTCTGCTGAGGTACGTTTACAAAGAACACCAATTGTCTTTTCATCCTTTTGATTTTTATTATTATTATGACCAATCATTTTTCAAAATCTAATACTAATATATTGACACGGTTTTTGAGCTACGTGTTTCACTTAGAGTAGATTCTCATGTACCTGTTTTGAGTCATATTAGTGATTCTGTGAGCATCGCCAACTAGTGAAGCCTTTTGCAGGAGCTGTCTACAGAACTTTTTCAGATTTGCAGGGCAAAGTGATTTTCAAATAATTCATTTCAAATCTGAGTCTCTTTTTATTGGAACTCCCATGATCTCAAAGGTGCACTCTTTTCTCTTCTTTCTTCACTTCTCTTTAATGGGTATTTGATAGTTTTTGTGCTGTTGTTTTGGATACTGTGAGTTTCTGTGCTGCTGTTGTTGTATAAAAAAATCCTAGATGTCCAATTGGAACTGAGATTGAAGAATCTACTGTAATTTATAGGTTTTTGATGATGGGTTGTGGAAATTTTGAATTTTTGAAGAATCTACTGTATCATATTGTCTCTGTTCTGGTTTTCTACTGGATTTACTCCTGCAGACTAGCATCTTATAGATTGTGGATCACCCTGCAAAAATTATACTTTTAAATACAAAATGAAGGAATTTAAAAAATATATATTTAATTATATTATTACAGTTTTTTGACGAGTCTATTTGGTTTCAAAAGATTTAGTAACTTTTTATTTACAGTTGCCCCCAATAAACTCAACTCATATATTATTTTATTTTCAGAATTTCAATAGTTGGGATTTCACACTTTGAAGAATGACTCTGTCTCTCTGAATTTATAATTGTGTTTAACTACATAGCATTTTATAGTATGAAGGCACCTGGTTGAGTTTGATATATGTTTTTGCAGATTTTGTTGAGAGAATAGTTGATATGATCGAGCGGGTGATGTTGGGAGCCAAAGATTATGTTGCTCTTTTTTTTTTTTTTTTGAAGACTTGAATTTTTTAGTACAGTGTATTTAAGGATGGTTAATGGATAATGTCTATTATAAATTTAATTAATTTGTTAATTTTATTATTTTTTATTAACAAAAAATTGTTTGGTGCTTGTAATTGATTTTTTTTGTTGTAGCAAACCCGTATATGATTTTTTTTTGAAGAAATAATTATTTGCGACAGTAAAACAATGGTCGCTAAAAGTGTTTTTTATTTTTTTTTATTTTTTTGCGACGGCATAATAGCTGTCGCAAAAAGTAGTTTAGGTGGTCGCAAATAATTTGCGACCGTTACTTTGCCGTCGCAAAAAGTATTTGCCACCCCCACATTTGCGTCCCCCATTTGCGGTCGCATAGGCCGTCGCAAAAAGTCTTTTGCGACTGTATTTTTATTATTTGCGACGGCTTATGGCGGTCGCAAAAAGTGTTTTTTTTAGTAGTGGTTCCACATTTGTACTTAATAGATTTTACATCTTAGCTATTATCAAATTTAACATTAAATTTTTTTGATCCATCTAAGTAGCAAAATTCAAATTCCCTTATTGATAAATTACTAGAAGCGGGTCAAATTCAAGAATGATTGTCTTGATGATGGTCGTACCAGTAGTTATTTAATTTTTTTTCCCTTTTGTTTATTTATTTTTATTTTTTGACTACTCCACTAGTACCTGTCACATGCTAATAAAATTCTATAGACAAATTTTAGATTAGCCCGATATTTATACATTCTAGCGAAGCTATATACATACCTTGACAGCTGCACATTAGCTTATGTAATTTTAGTTATAGTATGCATTTGAGATTCTACTCTTATGTGCTATATTGACAGGAAGTTCCTCAGCTTTCAGGTTGATAACTTGGAATTTCTGAGGGAAATGAGGATCAACCCAATAAAGGTTGGTTTTTTTAATTTGGCAATAGATTACACTAGTAGTTCTATTATACATATTATAGTTCTCGCAATCCCTCTTGTTTCACTTGTTTTTGTTCTGATAACTAGAATTTTGGTTATATTTTCTAGTCTTTCTTATGTTCATCTGACATAGAATAATTATGTGTGTGCTTGCTTACACATGCACATGCACTCCAAAAATTAACCCCATGAATCTCGAAGGACTTCTGCTCTCACCTTTATAGTGAAATAATTCATCTTTGTTGCTTGTGACATTTTGGTTGGCATAAATTATAGGTTGCCAAAGCATTAGTGGAAGTGTTTGCTGAAATGATTTTGATGAATATGGGTACAAGGTGTTATGCCAGTTCATTGATAGAGTGGAGAAACACCCGAGCAAGAAAATTGATGAGAAGATTGGCTAGTTCTGGATTGTATTTTTTTCATAAAAGAACTTTTTTCAAGTTTTTAGTTGTAATAACTTTTACATGTAGCTCAAATTTTGAGACTCAAATAGAATGTTCAATAAAACTATAATGCTATACTGTCAGAATTCTTGTCATTGTTATTCCTAGAGTGCTTAACGCTACACTTTCATTTATTTATTTTCATTTATTTTTTTAATTTTTTGCGACGGTAACAAGATGGTCGCCAAATATCATGTTAGTGTTTTTCTTTATTTTTTGCGACGGCAAAATAGCGGTCGCCATAAGTAGTTTAGGTGGTCGCAAATAATTTGCGACCGTTGTTTTGCCATCGCAAAAAGTATTTGCCACCCCCATATTCGCGACCCCCATTTGCCGTCGCATGGGCCGTCGCAAAAAGTCTTTTGTGACTGTTTTTTATTATTTGCGACGGTTTATAGCGGTCGCAAAAAGTGTTTTTTTCAGTAGTGATAGGGATTTATTTATTAGTAATTCTAAAAATAGATAAAATATATATATTTATATATATTTTACCCGTTGCTCATTATTTTTCACAAAGGTGCCCCTCCTTTCCACTACTTCCAAGAGCTTGATTTTCATAATATACAAACGCACAAAATGTATGGAGACATATATATTATATAAATATAAATATATAAATTTCATATTAGAATAAATTATTATGAATTAGAGTGAAAGGGAGCATTAGGTACAATTTGGCATGTCGAATAAACAAAAATAAATATATATTTTTATTGAAAAAAATATGATAATATAATTTTTTTATTTATATGATTAATTAATTATTGATGAAAATGATATAATATTACGTAAATTAAAATCTTAAGAAAAGTGAGTGTATTTATGTCTAAAGTATGAGGTTAGCAGTAACTTTCTCAAACCTCTGGGAAGAGGTAAGTATAATTTACCTATATCTTAACTATATGACTAGAATCTTAACCATTTGAAGACATCTATTTCATCAATGATATAAATAATAATTATATATTTGTGAATAATCTAAAGCTAGTGAAATCAATAGGATTGATAATATTATATAGGGTAAATTACAAATAAGCTTCCTAATATTTATTTAAAATATAGATTGTTTATTGTGATTCTAAAATTTTCAAATGACACATTGTCGAAATTTGTTATTTAACACAAAAAAAAATTAAAATTTCCTAAATACCCTCATATATAATAAAATTATCAAAACTGTCAATTAAAATGTATTTTTGGTATTTTTAAAAAATGTTAATTGACTTACTGATTAATTAATGAAAGAGATTATTTGTTATGTTATTATAAATTTAAAAGGGTGAAATATAATTTATAAAATCAATTAATACTAGTAAACTAATATTAAACTACGTTCTAGCAATTTAGATCATCAGCCCAAGGTGAATGAACTTTGCCGGCCCAAATCTATACCACAGGCATAACGTTCCCGGCCCACAATTCTCTTTTATCATGGGTCTAAAAACCCTCAAACCTTCCCAAGTTCCAACTGAGTGAAACTTGTGATATTATCTGCACCAAAATAATAACTCAGTAAGTTTATTTAAAATTTTAATTCTTATTATATCATAAATTTAGGGTTTGTTTGACAATCAGTGTGTTTGGTTTGAGTTTTCTAGATTAAATTTTTTGAAAATTGACTTTTTTGATTTTCGTGTTTTTTTGTTTTTAGTGAATATTTTTAAAATTTTAAACATTTTTTTTACTTTTTTAGATGCACCTTAATTAGATGTATCTAAAAAGTAAAAAAATTGTGAAAAAATATTTTAAAAAATTAATAAATACATAAAAATACAAAAAAATGTACTGAATTCTTGTATTTTTTTTTGTATTTTTGGTATTTAGTGAATTTTTAAAAGATTTTTTTTTACAATTTTTTTACTTTTTATGTGTATTTATGTTAGGTGTGTCTAAAAAGTAAAAAAATTGCTTAAAATATTAAAAAAATTCAGTAAAAACAAAAAAATACGGAAAATAAGAAAGTAGAATTTTCTGAAAAGTGTTTTTTGAAAAGTCGAAACAAGCAACTTTTTAATCTAAAAGTCAAAAAATTACTAAAAAAATCAAAAAACCAACAACCTATACTAAAAAGTCAAAGATTATATTTTCTCTCTATTTTTTGCACATCTTTTCGTAAAAAATCAAAAAATAATATCAAACATACTAGTTTTTTACATTATGTTTTAGCTAAAAATTCAAAAAATTACTAAAAAAATATATTTCCAAATGAGGCCTTAATAATATGGACAATACACAATAAACCCTAAAATAAAATATTTTTATCATGGTACACCCAAACCACGTATTCTTTATATTTAACTCTCTTTATCTTCTTTTGAAAATTTTAATTATTTTTTCTTCATTTTCTTCCTCACTCAAAAACTCCAATTTATCCCATCAAAACTTTTCAATTATCATAAATATAATTATTTCTTATGGTGTTGTTACTTACAAAATAGAAAAAAAAGTTTAAACAAAACAAAAGAATAAATGAAAATAATAATTAAGTGCAAAGCCGGAATACCAGGACAAAAACGATATCAAAATATTGTACAAAAAGAAAGGGAGTGGCGGGAATAGATTGGTCATTTTGATTTGAATAATGTTAGGAATTATGAACAAAATATTATAAAATATATTATAAAGATTTTTCCCTTTAATTAGTGTGTGATATGGAGAATCTTTCACGATCGTCCTTATAATATTTTTTTCAGAACCCCTAACATTATTCTTTTGGTTTTCCAACATCAAGACATGGCATGAATGCATAAGTTCAATGTTACCTTGTTTGGTAAAATGATCATACAAAGTAATCTCCAGAGCTTCTCCTCCATTGAATCCACCATAGCGAAAACTTAGAGAAACAATGTGGGTGTTTGAGAAGTAGATTTTTTAGTTATAGGATATTATTGGAGAAATTTTTTTTTGTATTTGGAAAGATAGTTAGGTTTTTTTGTGATTGGATGTGATGTTTGTGAGAGAAAAAGTGAAATAATTATGGGGTTTGATGTAATATTTTGTTTGGATTTGTTTTTTTTTGGTTTTGTAACAAATTTGTCTTTTTGTAAAAAAAAATAAAAAAAATTTGTTCCCAAACAACGCCAATGGATGTTTTGGGAAGGAGTTATGTTAGGAATTCCAAATATTCTACCAAACCTTTCACATAGGTGTGAGACTCACACATGTGTTGATTTGTGTAAGTCCCATCTCATGTGAGAGGTTTGATAAAATATTTGGTAAAATATGGATACCACTACAAGAAAATGCAGAATTGGCGACTAAAATTAGTATTTTCGTCGTTGAAAGTAGTACAAATGGCGACTAAAATAAGCTTAGTCGCCAAACTTGAGCACTTTTGCCGACTAAAGCAGTTTAGTCGCCGAATATAGGGCTTTTAGCGACTAAAAGTCAGTTTAGTCGCCGAAAATAGGAGTTTTAGCGACTGAAAAAATTTTAGTAGCTAAAAGGCACGGTTTTTGGCGACTAAAAGCATTTAGTAGCCAAAACTATAGGTATAGGTTTTGGTGACTAAAAAAAACTTTAGTCGCCGAATATAGGTGTTTTACCGACAAACAAATTTGTTGTAGCCAAAAGTAAAGGTGTTTGGCTACTAAAAAAAATTTAGTAGCTGAAAGTGGACAAGTGGCGACTAAAACTGGGTTTAGTCGGCAAAAGTGGAGCTTTTCGCGACTAAAAATCTGTTTAGTCGCCGGAAGTAGTTTTTTTGGGCGGAAATTAATGTTTTTAGCGACAAAACAGCATTTAGTAGCCAAAAAACATAGAATTGGCGACTAAATATTGGGAAATGTTTGAGAGCTCGAGAGAGTTGGCTCGAAAACTGGCTCGAGAGAGGAGAGAGGGAGAAACAGAGAGGGAGAAGAGAGAGGAGAGGTCGTCGCAGAGGAGGAAGGGAGAGGGAGAAAGGGAGAAAGAGAGGGGAAGAGGAGGAGAGAGGGAGAAAGAGAGAGGAGAGGTCGTCGCAGAGGAGGAGAGGTCGTCACCCCGGCCGTCGCTGCTCGTCGCCCCGTCGCTGCTCGTCGCCTCGTCGCCTCGTTCGTCGCCTCAGACAGTCGCCTCGCCGCCGACGTCTCGCAGCACCTTTGCTCATCGCCGATCGTCGCACCACCACCACCGCCTCGCCCCGCCTCCTCCTCCAGCAGATTTATGGCCCCCTCTCCTCCCTCCTCCTCCTCCTCCTCCCTTCTCTTCTTCTCCCTTCTCCTTCTTCGTTCTGAAACTAAAACAAAAATCAGAAAAAAAGAAAAAAAAAAAAAAAAACAAAACAAAATCGACACCAAAACGACGTCGTTTTGGTGTCGAGCCGGATTCGTGCCAGAGAATTTCGAGCTACGTAGCGGGGTCGCTAAATATTTTAGTCGCCAAAAGTGCTCACCTATTTTTTTTTAGTAAATACTTTATTTTTTACATAAAATATATTAAATACAAATAATTATTTATATATATATAGTTTTCTATTAATACCGGTGAATATATTATATAAATAATATATGTTGCATTTATATACATGTGATGTTCTTGTGGCGTAGTGGGGCGAGCGTTGGGAAAGGTTTACAACGTTGGTGGTTTGAAACTTGGGAGTAGCAGAGGTTGAATTTTTTTTTTCGAATTAATGCTTTTGGCGACTAAACTGTGTGGTCGCCAAAAGATTGGGGTTTTGGCGACGAAAATCTTAGTCGGCAAAGGTAAAAATAAAAATAAAAAAAATTGACTTTTGGAGACTAAAAGTTTAGTCGCCAAATGCATAATTTCCAAAAAAAGAATTCAGTATTGCTGACAAATGCGTTTGTCGCTGAACACCTGACTTTTGGCGACTAACACTTTTTTAGTCGTCAATACCATCTGCGACCACATATTCACGACAAAACCGGCGACGAAAATATTTAGTCGGGGAAAGTGAAAAGCCGACTTTTGGCGACTAAAAAGGGACTTTTGGCGACTAAAAATTTAGTCGCCAAAGATGTTTTTTTTGTAGTGTACGTAGTGTTTCTCTTTGGGAAGATAGTTAAAAATTAACTTTTTTTAATTTTTTTTAGTTTTTTTTGAAAAATATATGTAAAAAATACGAGAGATGATGTGATCTAACATGAGTTAAAAGCAGAAAAGTGACTTTTAACCCACTTCAGAAAAGAAGCCAATAAAACAAAACAACATTATAAGTTTTGAACTGGAACCTATGGCCTGGTTTGGGATACCCAAAAAAATCCAAAAAACTAAAAAGTTACTAAAAAAATTTAAAAGTTATCACTATTCAAAAAAAATAAATAAAAAAAAAATTTAATTTTATACAAACAACATAACAAACAACTATGACGTCTCACAAATACAGAGCTGAGTTTTTTGGAAAAAATGCACAGGCATGGTGCACAAACAATACGGTACTGTTCGGTCTGTGGGGGCCCATCATGAGTCCCATTTTAATAATCTGAACCGTTCAATGTGTAGAACTCGCCAAGTACTATATGTCTATAAAAAATCACGTTAATCGGATATCGCTAACTACATAATCAAATCAGTTTTTTATTAAAAAAAAAGGATGGTATTATAGTTAATGGTTGAAAAAAAACTAATTCTATTAGATAGCTATCGATATCTGATCAACGTGATTTTTTACATGCATATAGTACTCAATGAATTTTACACATTGAACGGTTCAGATTATCAAAACGGGACCCGTGATGGCCCCACGGGCCGAACAACATCGTCTAATGCAATGCCCAAAAAAGTAAGCAACCATTTTTTATCATCAATTCATTCTGCCCAGACGATACAGCTGTACTAGCTACTATCCTTATATTTTCCTACACATTTGTACGGGAAAGAAATACACCTTCTCGTATAATCCTGTTGATCAAGTCTGCGTTCCTCCGTACGATGTCGTTCTACCACCTGAAAATACAAACGTGAGCTAGCCGGCGGGTGTGTGCTGGAAACCCCTCCGATGCCTAAGTCAGTAAGTAGGACAAGTAGGCAAAAGCTCAATGTATTCTGGGAGCAAAAGTTGCATTACCTCTTCATAGGTGATATTGGTGAGCTTTTATAGGTTTCGTGTGGCAGAGTCCTAGTAGGACTCTTATTCCTCCAGGCAGAGTCCTCCCAGGATTCATACTCCTGAAGGATAATGTTCATCCTTCAACACCCCCCCTCACTGCTTAAACCAAGTGAGATGGTTTTTCCTATGGCCGGACTTCCATATGACCGAAGTAACTGTTAATTCGGCCCTTACTTTATTTCCCTTACCTCGGTTCTCCCATGCTAAAACCGAGCTATCCATAAGGGAGATGAGCTGAACTATCTTACGACCGAAGTAACACTGCCATGCCGGGCTAACAAGTCGCGACCGATCTAACTATTACCTCGGTCTTCCTTTCCTTTCTTCTACCTCGGCTTCGCATGCTAGGCCGAGCTATCCATAGAAGAATTAAGCCGAGCTACCATTTACTCAGGTCCTAAAGCAAGCCCAATATACCTCGGTTCTGAACAACATAATCGAGCTAACTCAGATAACCTGTGACCGAACTAAACATAAGCACTTACTCCGGTGGAAATCCTCTACTTCGGACCGGACTAACGCTTGTCCGGGGCCCATCTTCTCAGCCTCTTCAATGTGGACCATAGATCGGCCCACTATCCTAGCTCGGCCCAATTTAAACATAAATTACCCTCTCAATTGCCCCTTAATTCCATCTGCAAAACATGATTTGGGATTACCTGTCTATCGGCCGAGCTACAGTTTCAATCACTCCAGCCGAGCTAAAATTTGAAGCCTCTCCAGCCGAGCTAAAATTTGAAGCCTCTCCAGCCGAGCTAAAACCCATTTAACTTACTCGGCCGAGCTAAACTTGGGCCGTACTGAAAAAACGTCTCTTCAGTGACAGCAACTGAAACGCTTCTTCTCCTAGGGACACGTGGCAGCCTCTGATTGGCTCTTTACAGCTGCCACGCCGCCCTCGTACTCCGAAAAAATTAAACAGTTCCCGCCCTTTTGGCCCTTTTCACCAAAAGAACTCCTCATTTTTGAATCATCCCTTACTCTGTTCATCTTCTCTCTCTGTTTCTGTGTTTCCTCAATCTTGAGCTCTTTGCTGGTTCTTCATTCCTGCAACTTCGAAGTTTGTGTTTTCCACCGCCTTGCTTCCTTCTCCAGCTCTTCTTCTCTTCCAGGTAAGCACACGAATCTGTTCTTTGTTCCCTTTGTTTTTGAAAAACACTCTTTATGCTTAGCTTCATGTTGTTTTCTGGAAAAACTTCATAAGAACCTTATGAATTTCAAGAAATATCTAGCAGAACACCATTTTGATCTTTAAAACGCATCCAACCGAACTAGGAAGCTGTTTTTGCTTATGTAGAGATTTAGGTAAATGGGAACCGAACTAGCACTTGCACACTTCACAGTAATTTCAAAATAGGCCACCAACTGATTCACAGTAGCCGAAATTTTTGCCCTCGACCGAGCTAAGCCTTGGGGGCTCAGTCGGCTTTCTCAGCTCCTAAACCGAACTCAAAAAGCTGCCCCTTGTTGCTTAACCGAAGTAACACAACCCATAGGCAGAACCGAAATAACCAAAACATCTTGCCAAACCGAGGTAGATCCCGTAGTACACTCCGTAGCCAAAGTAGGACTTCCTTTTCTTGCTTTGTTTTTGTAGCACGGTCAATGATCTGTGCTTAACACCTTTGTTCTTCCACTTTGCAGACTTAGGTTGCCCAGGCACTCCTTCTGTGCGCTCAACCGAGCTTTTGAGCACATCTTCTCAGCCGAGCTAAATTATTTTTAACTTATACAATAAATGGGGAAATATAGGTTCCTTGTAGAAACCCCAGGAGGACTGGCCGAATTCAGAAAGGATTACAATATTCCAACCGATGTAAACCTCACCCTAGCCGAACAAGATGTAGATCCTTGGGACAACGAAGGCTTTGTTCCCTTTACCCTCCAATCAATAATTGAAACCGGACTCAGATTCCCAGTCCAACCCTTAATATGTGAATTTTTAAGACAAACCAGACTATGCCCCACCCAGCTGTCCACCAATACATATCGAATAATAATGGGTATAGCCGCACTGAACCATCAAACCGGTCTCAACCTAGGTTTGGCCGAGATACTTCACCAATACTCCATAGGATCAAAAAACGAAGGCTGGTGTTATTATTTGAGAGTACGCCGTGGCCGAGAGAAAATAATAAAACACACACTGGACAAAGACCTAAACGACGATGACTTCTTTTGGGTCTCTGGGAATTTTGAAGACCTTCACGCCCAGATTCCTGGCCGAAGAATAAACTGGAAAAAAGGAGAGCCCGGTATACATACCTCGGTTGCATTTCACATTTTTTCTCTTTCTTTATTTTGGCTTTCTACTCTGGACCGAACTAACACTTATTTTCTCTTTGCAGATAAAGCCCATCTCCTTTCTAACTACGGCTACCCCAACCTCGGTCTCTTGCACGCCGCACTAAGAGTAAAGGAGAGAAGTTGGGCAAAGCTTCTAAACTTCGAACCGACCTACCGCTACTCCGGTCGCCGAAAAGCAAGGGTGACCGACTTCCTCCTCGAAGACGTACCAGAGCCGGACCCTTCCTTGCCCCAGGTCAACCTTGTGCCACTTACTGCCGAACAAGAAATGGCGAAGAAGAACAGGCTGAAGGCCCTTCTAACCGCTACAACTTCCGCCGACGTACAACCGACCGGCCGAAACACCGAAACCGTGGTAGCCCTACTATCTCAACAGCCCTCCACCTCTCGCCGAAACAAGCGTGCTCGGACTAGCCAAACCGAGCCACGTCTTGCAGACGAGGATGAGACCATACTGCCACAAGTCCCTCCTCCAAGTCCTCAACAAAGCCTCTAGCCAGAGGAGACTGACTGAACTGCCACTTCTTCCAAATGGGCTCCCGTCCTGTCCTTCGACGACCGAGATATCACTGTTGAAGATTCGGTCGTTGCTGAGAAGGACCACTTGTTGGCTTACAACCTGGCCAAAAGTGTGTGCCTTCCGAAGGACATGGAGCACCATTACAAACAACTCAATACCGAGCTAAAGTCAATTCGGTCCTCCACTAAGTCCATGATCCTAGTAAGCAGTGTTCCTCTTTCTAGGTAAGGTTTTTTCCAACTTGGAGTCCGGCTTAACGCTACTTCTCCTTTGCAGGCCATCCAGAAAAACCAAGTCACTCACAGGAGGGTCATGGAGCTTAGGAGGAGTTTAAGGGAGGCCATGGCTGAGGCCGAATAAAAAAGGGCCGAGCTAGAGGAGGCAAAGAAGCAGCTGGCCGTGCTTCGTGCGGATAATGGTCGGCTGACCGAGGTTGCCAATTCGGTCGAAGCCGAGAAGAAAAAAGTTGCCCACGAGGCAAAAGATAGATACCTACGTATCTTGGCTTCAATTGAGAAGAAAAAGGATGCCGAGATAAACCAATTGAAGGGGGAGGTGAAGAAGGCCGAGAAGCGGGGCTTCAAGGAGGCCGAAGTAGCATACACCCAGCAATGTGACGCAGCAAAAGATCTCTTTTTCAAGTGTGGCTGGAGGACTGCGGTGGAGAAGTTCGGTTGTATGCCCGACACCGAGGTCTACGACGCTCCACCGTACTCCATTCCAACTTCACTTTCACAATACGCTGCCGATCTCCAAAGGCAGTTCCTTGAGGGGTCTGGTGATGAAGATGATGATGATGAGGATTCTGAAGAAGATGAGCAAACTCCCACCCCGGTCGTCAACGAACAACCAAACAATCAGATAGTTCGGTTGGAGCCGGTCATTGAGGACTTAACTGACAAGCTGCTGGTTGACAACACACAGCCAACAGAAACCGAAGTTCAAGCCGAGACCGAGCTCCCAGATCAAACCGTGCTCCCAGCTGACACCGGGCTCCGGACAAATGATGATGCAGAATTCGATGCCGAGCTTGATGATCTTCTCCGCTGACTTTTCATTTTTCTTCTTTTGTTCTGAACTTTTGTAACCGGGCTGTGGCCCCTCAGTTGTACTTCCTCTTTTCTTTAATGAAAAATTTTCTTTAACTCTTATTCCGGTTTTGTGTATGTATGCTTGTACTTGTAATGAATTTTCTATGTACTCATTTGCTGAACTGTGATCTCGGTTTAAGCTGTCTAACTTACTAGCCAACCACTCTTCAGCCGATATAGCGACTTCGGCTGAAGAGTATCCAGTTGTTGGTTTAATTCAGCCAACCACTCTTCAACCGATATAGATACTTCGGCTGAAGAGTACAAAGAGTTGGTTTAATCCAGCCAACCACTCTTCAGCCATACACTTACTTCGGCTGAAGAGTACAAAGAGTTGGTTTAATTCAGCCAACCACTCTTCAGCCATACACTTATTTCAGCTGAGGAGTACAAAGAGTTGGTTTAATCCAGCCAACCACTCTTCAGCCATACACTTACTTCGGCTGAAGAGTACAAAGAGTTGGTTTAATCCAGCCAACCACTCTTCAGCCATACACTTATTTCGGCTGAAGAGTACAAAGAGTTGGTTTAATCCAGCCAACCACTCTTCAGCCATACACTTATTTCGGCTGAGGAGTACAAAGAGTTGGTTTAATCCAGCCAACCACTCTTCAGCCATACACTTACTTCGGCTGACGAGTACAAAGAGTTGGTTTAATCCAGCCAACCACTCTTCAGCCATACACTTACTTCGGCTGAAGAGTAACAAGAGTTGGTTTAATCCAGCCAACCACTCTTCAGCCATACACTTGCTTCGGCTGAAGAGTAACAAGAGTTGGTTTAATCCAGCCAACCACTCTTCAGCCATACACTTGCTTCGGCTGAAGAGTACAAAGGGTTGGTTTGATCCAGCCAACCTCTAAGTTGGTTTTTCCAGCCAACTCAGAATAAAATGTTTTGGTTATTCCGGTCAAAACGTCCTGCAGCCTGGATCCTTATCCTGGGCTTAGGAAGGGTGCATAGTTGGTTATTCCGGCCAACTATGTTTACAATGCTCCTAACTCACTAAAACTACTAATCTACTGAAAACAAATATACTGAAAAAGAATTGACCTGTTTTATTGAGAAAGTAAAAATTTACACATACTTAAAAGGAAAAAAGCTAAAAATAAAACAACTTAAGATTGGCAGTGTTCCACGGCCTAGGAATTGCTTTGCCGTCCTCATCTTCCAAGTGGTATGCCCCTTTGCCTGCTAAACTGACCACTTTGTAAGGTCCTTCCCAATTTGGCCCCAACTTGCCATCTCCTGGAATCAGGGTGTTTCCCATTACTTTGCGAAGTACCCAATCGCCGATCTTGAACTGTCTTGGATGCACTGTTTTGTTATACTTTCTAGACAACTCTTGTTGGTAGGAGGTGATGTGAACCAATGCTCTGTCTCTTCTTTTTTCCGCAAGGTCAAGCTCTAATGCTATGGCCTCGCCATTTAAGTCTGGATCAAAGTTTTCGCTCCGAATTGTGGGGAGGCCAACTTCTAATGGGATAACTGCTTCCATGCCATAAGCTAAGGAGAATGGTGTTTCTCCTGTTGATCGACGAGGCGTGGTGCGGTAAGCCCATAAAACATGAGGGAGCTCTTCTGCCCACTTTCCTTTGGCTTTCTCTAACCTTTTCTTCAACCCATCCAAGACGACTTTATTTGATGCTTCTGCCTGGCCATTTGCTTGGGGATACGCCGGTGTAGAATTGTAGAACTCTATCTTGTATTCTTCACAGAAGCTTCTGAAAATTCTGCCGTCGAATTGAGTGCCGTTGTCTGAGATCAGTGCTTTTGGTATGCCAAAGCGAGTAATGATGTTCTGCCAAACGAACTTCTTCACATCTTTTTCCTTGATTGATGCCAAGGCTTCTGCTTCCACCCACTTTGTGAAGTAGTCGGTTGCCGCCAGGAAGAACTTCCTGTTGCCTGGCGCTGTTGGAAGTGGTCCCACTATGTCCAAGCCCCACATTGCGAAAGGCCATGGGCTAGTCAATGGTGGCAATTCTCTGGCAGGTTGGTGTATTTGGTGCGCAAACTTTTGGCACTTTTCGCATTTTTTAACATACTTCTCTGAATCCGCTTGCATGTATGACCACCAGTATCCTTGTGAAATCGCTCTATATGCCAATGATCTTCCTCCTTGATGGCTGCCACATACACCCTCATGTATTTCGAATAGGAATGCTTCCACTTTGCTGGGGTGAACACACTTCAAGTAAGGTCCTGAGAACGACTTCTTGTACAATGCCAAGGATGGAGAGAGCCAAAATCGCTGTGACTTTGCTCTTATTCTGTTGTCTTCTTTCTTATCTTCCGGTAAGGTGCCGTCTTTCAAAAACAATATGATGGGATCCATCCAAGAAGGGCCTAACTCTGCACAACATACGTCTTCTGCTTCTGGGTCTTCAATGCTTGGCCTAGGCAGGTAGTCGATCAGTAGTGGATGAGGGATGGAGGTATCTGCCATCGAGGCAAAGCCTGCTAGTTCGTCCGCTCGGTTGTTTTCCTCTCTACCGATCTGTTCTATCCTCACCACTTCAAACTTCTTTATCTCTGTTCTGACTAATTCTTGGTACTTGGCCATTCTATCATCCTTTGCCTCGTAGTCGCCAGATATTTGGTTTACCACTAGCTGTGAGTCGTTGTAAACCATTAGCTCGGTGGCCTTCATGTAGAGTGCTGACTTAAGTCTTGCAAGAAGCGCTTCATACACCGCCTCGTTGTTTGATACTGGGAAGCCAAGGTTGATTGCCTGCTCCACTACTAGACCGTCTGGAGAGATGAGGACTATGCCAAGTCCTGCTCCATGCCGGTTGGATGCTCCATCCACGAAGAGCTTCCACATCTCTCCGACGAACAATTTCCAGCAGGTGGAGGGATCAGATGATGCCTTGGGATCTTCCAGGTTGCTGGTGTTTTCTTCAGAGTCCATGCTCGCTGTTTGCCCCTTGCTTTCTATTCGTACCAAGTCTTTATTTGTTGGTGAGTCTTGACTTGGTATAGCATGGTTCGTTTCTTCCTTCCTTGCTTTGCTCTGGTCTGCCTTAGGGCCTGACTGAGTAACCAGTACCAGGGGTTGCGTTATTCCGATGTCAACTTCCATCCCTAGTTCGGTTGTCTCAGTTAGGTCGATTGGGCAGATGTGATGACTTCCTGGTGTGAATTCTGCGACAAAATCTGCCAATGCTTGTGCTTTTATTGCGGTTCTAGGTTGGAAATTGATGTCGTACTGTCCCAACTCCACTGCCCACTTCAGAATTCGCCTAGAGAAGTTTGCTCTTTCAAATAAAGCCTTTAATGGGAAGGCTGTGAGGACAACTATAGTGTGGGCGTGAAAGTAATGTGACAACTTTCTTGAGGCCATCATCAAGGCTAATGCCAGTTTCTCCAGTGGCAAGTACCTTGTTTCGGCGCCTAGTAATGTTTTGCTGACATAATAAATAGATAGGTGTTGGGTTCCTTCTGCACGGACCAACACTGCGCTGATTGCGTGTTGCGAGACTGCCAGATATAAGAAGAGCTCTTCTCTAGGGATTGGTGTTACAAGGAGTGGTGGAGAAGACATGTACTCCTTCAAACTTTCCAGAGCTTGGTCGCATTCTTCGTCCCACTCAAACTTGGCCTTCAGTGCATGGAAGAATGGTCGTAGTCTATCTGACGACCGGCTTATGAACCGATTGAGTGCGGTTGCCATGCCGGTGAGATGTTGCACTTCCTTTACCGAATTTGGCCTTTCCAGATCCTGTATTGCCTTGATCTGCGAAGGGTCTGCTTCTATACCTCGGTTGGTCACCAAGAAGCCCAGGAATTTGCCTGATCCTACTCCGAATGCACACTTTGACGCGTTGAGGCGTAACTTATGCTTCTTCAGGATTTCAAACATCTCACTTAGGTCTTTGAGGTGGTCATTCTCATCCTTGCTCTTGACCACCATATCGTCGATGTAAGCCTCCATTGTTCTGCCTAATAATGGCTCAAACATCTTAATGACCATTCTCTGGAATGTCGCCCCTGCGTTCTTTAGGCCAAAGGGCATGACCTTGTAGCAGTATAATCCTCTTGGAGTTGTGAAGGATGTGACCTCCTGGTCTGGTTCATGCATGGCGATCTGGTGGTAGCCTCTGTATGCATCCAGAAAGCTAAGTCTGTTGTGCCCCGCCGTTAGGTCTACCAGTTGATCTATCCTTGGTAGAGGAAAGCTATCTTTTGGGCACGCCTTGTTGACCGTTTTGTAGTCGACGCAAACACGCCACTTGCCATTCTTCTTTGGCACTACGACGGTGTTGGAGATCCATCTTGGGTAGTGCACCTCTCTGATTGCCCCTGCCTCCAGCAGGTTTCCTACTTCTTCAGCCACTATTTCGGCGTGGTGGAGTGCCAATCTGCGGGTGCGCTGAATGACTGGTCTGGCAGAAGGGTGAATGTTGAGTTGGTGGCAGATGAAGTTGGGATCAATGCCTGGCATGTCGTATGGGGTCCAGGCGAACACTTCGATGTTGGAGGTCAGAAATTCCAAGACCTCCAATCTCTCAGTGCTGGACAACGACAAACCAAGCAAAAAGAACTTATCCGGGTTCTTTTCATCTATTCTGACCTCCACCAAGTCTTCCACTGCTTTCTGACTAGCCGCCTTGCCAACATCTGCGAATAGTTCATTACTCTCAGGTTCTTCAACCGAATGAACGTATCCTTTGGCAGCGCGGCTGCCGTTCACTGTGACAAAGCACTGCTTCGACATGATCTGATCTCCATAAACTTCTTCTATCACTCCAGTGTCGTTGGGAAACCGCATTACTTGGTGGTAGGAGGACGCCACCGAGCGCATGGCATGCAGCCATGTTCTGCCCAAGATAATATTGTAGGTGGAGGGGACCTTCAACACCCAAAACTCCACTTGTTTCGTCACACTCCCTGCTCTGACTGGGAGGATAATTTTGCCGACGGGCCATTCTGGCATGGAGTTGAATCCGATCAGGGGAGATACTGCAGGCGCCAAGTCCTTATCTTGCAACTTTAGTTGTTTAAAGGTTTCATAGTACATTATTTCGCATGAACTACCTTGGTCAATCAGAATCCGCTTGACGTCAAAATCCTTGACTCGGAGAGTGACGACCAAGGCATCATTGTGTGGGCAATATATTCTGTCCAAGTCTTTATCTGAAAAAGACATGACGTTTGTGGCTTCGGTCTTCCCCCTCTTAACTGCAGGTTGGGCACTTAGCATCTCTCTTAAGTGTTCAGCCTTTTTGATTGAACCTCTGAGCTCGCATACACGCTCAGGTTCAAAGACTCCATGTATCACGTTGATAATGCCTTGAGGTGGGGCGTCAATCGGCATCCCATTGGGGTTATTGTGGTCCTGGGGGGCTGGCTGTGCCCCTCCTTCAATGTATTTGTCCAGGTGACCCGCTGCCACCAACTCTTCCAAGTGCTGCCTTAATGGCGTGCAATTCTCAGTGCGGTGCCCCTTTTCTTTGTAGAAGGTGCACCTGGATCTGTCATCATAGTCCTTCTGAGCCTCGCCTAGCTTGGCTGGCCACTTGACGAAAGGCTCGTTTCTTATTTCACTCAGGATTCGGTAGATCGGTTTCTTGAAGATCGTGGTTATGGCAGTGCGGACTCTCAGCCATCTCTTGTCCTGGTCTTCTTCGTTGTCTCGCCTGCCCCGCCCGTTCTTACTCGGACGGTTTACCGCATTGACTTTTGCTGAGGCCTTTTTCTCTGGCGTTGCGGCTGTGCTAGACTTTGCTTTAGCGCGGGCGCCGTCCTCCTCCACCCTGATGTGCTGATGCACTCTTTCCATCAGGGCTTCCATGGTGAGAGGCGGCGTCATGGTGATTGAGTCCCTTAGTCTGTTCCCAACTGGAAGTCCTCTTTTGTATTGTGCAATGGCTAGATTGGTGGGACAATCCCCAATCTGGTTGAACGTCTCCCAGTAATGACTGTTGTAGGATCGTAAGGTTTCCTTCTCGCCCATGTCGATGGAGAGTAACTGGTCGATCTCCACCGGGGTTTTAGTGTTCGTTCGGAACCTTGTCACGAACGCCTCCGCTAATTGCGCCCAGGAGGCTATGCTGCCTTCTGGAAGTTTCTCAAACCAAGTCAGGCCTAGGTCACCAAGGCTTGAAGGGAATAGGATACACATCAAGGCCTCATTCCGCCGGTATACAGCCATGACCTGGCGAAAGTGGCTCAAGTGCGAGTAGGGGTCCGTCTTCCCCTCGTATGTATTGAATTTGGGCTGAAGGAAGCCTGATGGTAAGGGTGCGTTCTCAATTGCTGGAACAAACGGTGAGGTCTGCAGCCTCGCCAATGCCTTGTCAGCTGGTTCATAGGCTGGGCGCGGTAGTGGCATTCCAACCTCGACGCTTCCATGCGTCCGAGGAGCCAACCGCTGTAAGGCAGAAACTCTATGTGGATCACGTGCCCTGGCGTCTTCCCTGCATCGTGCCTTTTCATCTAGCACGGTTCGTAGGTCGGACGATCTGGGTAACTTTGTCTGTCTGGACCTTGTTTGGTGCGTATGTGAGGGCCAGTAAGTGCTTCCTTCCGTGTAAGACCTTTCAGGTCTCGTCCTCTCAGACCTGGAGTGACGAGTCCTGGAAGATCTGGCTTGCGTGTCGCCTGTCCTGAGGCTTCTGTTTTCTGCTTGGGAGGGTGTAGAATTTCTACTACGACCCTCTGAGTGGCGAGGAGGCGTCTTGTTGTTGCGCCCTTCTCCTGTCGCCACTTCTTTTCCTTTCATCTGGCGTTTTAGAGATTCCATGTCTGCCGCCATCCGCCGTATCAACTCGTCTTGTTCCCTGACGCGATCCTCCAAAGTTTGAGGATCAACCCTGCGCCTTTGTCTTTCTGGGCTTTGCGAACGAGAGGGATGAGGGCTGTTATTCCTCCTTCTACCCCTGGCATCCCTTCTGGAATCTTGTCGTTGCTCCAAGTCCGCCATAGGAGGGATCAAAGGTAGTCCTTCGCGTCTTGCACCTCCCTGTGGTGTTTGTCCGTCGATGGCGGACTGCGATACATCTTCGTTGTGTGCCATTGATTCTTCCTAAGGAAAAGCTTGATCAAGAGGTTTTTCTTGTCTGAGTTCCCACAGACGGCGCCAATTGTACGGGAAAGAAATACACCTTCTCGTATAATCCTGTTGATCAAGTCTGCATTCCTCCGTACGATGTCGTTCTACCACCTGAAAATACAAACGTGAGCTAGCCGGCGGGTGTGTGCCGGAAACCCCTCTGATGCCTAAGTCAGTAAGTAGGACAAGTAGGCAAAAGCTCAATGTATTCTGGGAGCAAAAGTTGCATTACCTCTTCATAGGTGATATTGGTGAGCTTTTATAGGTTTCGTGTGGCAGAGTCCTAGTAGGACTCTTATTCCTCCAGGCAGAGTCCTCCCAGGATTCATACTCCTGAAGGATAATGTTCATCCTTCAACACCCCCCCTCACTGCTTAAACCAAGTGAGATGGTTTTTCCCATGGCCGGACTTCCATATGACCGAAGTAACTGTTAATTCGGCCCTTACTTTATTTCCCTTACCTCGGTTCTTCCATGCTAAAACCGAGCTATCCATAAGGGAGATGAGCCGAACTATCTTACGACCGAAGTAACACTGCCATGCCGGGCTAACAAGCCGTGACCGATCTAACTGTTACCTCGGTCTTCCTTTCCTTTCTTCTACCTCGGCTTCGCATGCTAGGCCGAGCTATCCATAGAAGAATTAAGCCGAGCTACCATTTACTCAGGTCCTAAAGCAAGCCCAATATACCTCGGTTCTGAACAACATGATCGAGCTAACTCAGATAACCTGCGACCGAACTAAACATAAGCACTTACTCCGGTGGAAATCCTCTACTTCGGACCGGACTAACACTTGTCCGGGGCCCATCTTCTCAGCCTCTTCAATGTGGACCATAGATCGGCCCACTATCCTAGCTCGGCCCAATTTAAACATAAATTACCCTCTCAACATTAATTTATAAAAAATTTTAATGCATATTTTTTTGTAAAAAATCAAAAAATTAATCTAAATAACCATCTTTTTTCCTCAACTTTTAGTCTAAAAAGTCAAAAAGAGCACTTATTTAGGACACCTCAAAACAATCCTTATATAAAGAATAAGTTTTTTTTTTTTTAAAATTTTTGGAAAATCCCACTTGAAGCAGTAAAGAAGAGCAATTGAAGCATCAAATTATGCATCGTTAATAGTGATGGTTTTAATTGATATTGAGAAATCTGTAGGTGAAAAAAAAGAAAAAAGAAAAAAGAAAAAGAATAACTGTAATGAAAAATTTGTTTAAGATTTTTAAAGGGTTGTAATATTTAAGATTATTTATTATTTCGGTGTACCATGGACAATTTGAAAGAAAAAATATAAGGTATATTAATGATAAATTATATTTTCAAATAATTTAATAGAATATATTAAAAAATTGAATCTACTTTATAATTTTTTTTTTGTTTAAGCTTTTCAGAGCTAACTTATGACTTTTAGTTTTGAAAAAGTTATTTTGGACTGTTTGGTTAAACTTATTTCAAGCAGCTTATGATTCTAACAGCTTATTTTAACTCAAAAAAACTGATTCTGAGAAGCTGCTCACCCCTTACTTCTGATTATCAACTTCTGCTGTAGACATATTAATTTATGGTTATACTCTTAGATTTTTTTATTTTTTATTTTTTTAAAAATAGAAAAAGACCCAAATGGACAATAAATTATTATTATTATTTTTTATGAGAAATGTAGACAAACAAAAAATAAAAATTAATTGAAAAAGTTATTTCACAGCTTATTTAACAAACACTACTCAGCAACTTAAATTTATAATCCAACAGCTATACCAAATAGATTAACAACTTCTGATTAAAGTCATAATCTATAATCTGTTAAGTTACAATCTATAAGTTGTTTTAACAGTTATACCAAACGGGACCAACATTTAGGCATAGCCCATATCAGTCAACTTTTGTCGTTTCATAATATTATTAGCCTGTTTGTTTTCATTTTTCAAAAAACACTTTTCAAAAAATTCTACTTTCTTATTTTTCGTATTTTTTTGTTTTTATTGAATTTTTTTAATATTTTAAGCAATTTTTTTACTTTTTAGACACACCTAGCATAAATACACCTAAAAAGTAAAAAAATTGTAAAAAAAATATTTTAAAAATTCATTAAATACCAAAAATATAAAAAAAAATATAAGAACTCAGTACATTTTTTATATTTTTATGTATTTATTAATTTTTAAAAATATTTTTTCACAAATTTTTTATTTTTTAGATACATCTAAGTAAGGCATATCTAAAAAAGTAAAAAAAAAATGTTTAAAATTTTAAAAATATTAACTAAAAACAAAAAAATACGAAAACCAAGAAACTCAATTTTTAAAAAACTTAATTCAAAAAACTCGAACCAAACACATTAATTATTATTATTATTATTATTATTATTATTATTATTTATTTACGTATACTTATTTTTAATGAAATAAATTGTATTATTACTGAATTGAAATTCAAATGTGCTCTTATTTGTTGTAAATAAGCTAGTAAAGAAAAATCAACAATAATAATAATTTTAAAAATTTAAATAAGCTAGCAAAGAAAAATCAACAATAATAATAATTTTAAAAATTTAATAAAAAAGAAAGAATTCCAAATCCACCTAAACTTTTTCAACAACAAAAATAAGTCAAAGGTTGGGCCATGCACTATTGGGAAAGTACTTTTGACCAACAGTCGGTCACCATTTTTTTACTTTAGTCTTCAACTTATATAGGATTTGTTTTAAGAAGAGGGTAAAAAATTATTTTTTTTGACTTTTAATTAAGTTTATTAATTTTTTCAGAAATTCATGTAGGAAGTTGGTGAAAAATTATTTTTTGTTTTTTTGTGTAATATTTATTTACTAGTGTGTGCACGTGCCTGAAGGCATGGTGTAAATAAAAATAAGTGAACAAAAAAAAAATAAATAAATAAAAATAAATAAATAAATAAATAGGGAGGAAAAAAAAGGAGAGGGAAATAAAAAAATAAAAAGAAGAGGAGGAAGGTGGGATCATGGGATCATTCATGGATTATTTATGAGATCATGGGAAAGGTGAGTGAGAAAAAAAAAAAGTAAAAGAAAAAAGTGAAAAAGTGAAAAATGTACACGTAGGACACATCACAGCCGTTTTGTAATTTGAACAAATCTGAGCCGTTCAAATGTCTTAGTAGGACAAAAATATATTAAAGATTCAAAAACCCTCATGTTCAGAAATAATCTAAATAATTGCACTTATTTATACTTATTTATGTCTCATCCCTTTTCTATTTATTTTTCTCATTTGAGTTGTTATTCCAAAAATGTTTTCATTCATTGGTTAGTAATTTTTTTTTATCTCATTTCTGCTCATAAGTTATTTTCTAAAAAATAAATGGCAAATACATAATTTCAAAATTTTTCCTATAATTCAATAATGTAAATATTTTTTTAAAAGACTAATGTTATACAAATAAAAGAAATTTATATATATTAATAGAATTGATTGTGAATTTCTTATTTCAAAATAAAATAATATAATAAATAAATTTATTTATAATAATCACATTATCGCGTTATTGTCAAAATTTATTTATTTATTTATTTTTTGGGGTATGAATTAGAATAGAGATGAGATTGGGAAGTTTTTTTCTTCCACAAGACTAATAAAAAAATGAAAGAAATCAAACACAAGCACAAACACAAACACAGGAAAGCCTATTGGTCTCAAATTTTTCAATTGTGATCAAGATCTCGTCTGCTTTTCTCTACCCAACTTTGTAATTCACTTCTTTCCAATACATAGATCGACTGATATATACATATATATACACATTTCCAGAGACACATGGTTTTCATTTTCCTTATTCTTTCTCTCCTCTAGAATCTCCAAATTCCTCATAGATATACACACACATTTGCAGATATATATATATCTATATATATAGATACAGATCAATCACAATTGACATACACATTTCCAGTGACACATGATTTTCATTTTTCTTCTTCTTTCTCTCCTCTAGGATCCCTAAATTCCTCATATATATACACACATTTGCAGAGATATATATATATAGTTACAGACCAATCACAATTTGTATCATCATCAAAAGCCCACACTTTCTCTCTTTGTGCGAAAATGGCTTCAGCGAGGGTTTTTCTCTGTATTGCTAGTCTCGTTTGGGCTCTTGCGGCGGTGGTGGAAGCTTGAATCCCCGAAGTTTACACCGGTGGGCCGTGGTAGAGTGCTCACGCCCCCTTCTACGACGGCAGCAACGCATCCCAAAACAATCGCCAAAAACTGACCCTCTTTGTAAAGAATCACTAAAACTCGTATATATACACAAACATATGGAGAGAGATAAATATATAAGTAGGTGAGAAACGTGGGTTACTTGTTGTGCAGAGCTAGGGTTTCGATCTGAGAGAGAGAGAGAGAGAGAGAGAGAGAGAGAGAAGCATGGACGTGGGTGAGAAGCGTAGAAGAGAGAGAGAGATGGCTTTGAGAGAAAGAGCGTGGACGTGGGAAAGATGTTTATGGGCGGGAATCTAAAATTCTTAGATTGGTTCATATATATTTGAGCGTTAGATGCTGCTATTAAAAGTTATCTCAGTTGTTCAAATGTCCTAGTAGGACAAATGTCTCTAGGATAAATTCAAAAATTTTCTTCCCTTATTATGTAGATGTTATCATATAAGCATGGCTAAATATAGATTGACTAAAAATGGAAGCTAGTTCCTTAATTTCACCTGTGGCTTATAACGACAATCCCAAATCAATTTTGGCAAAAACAGCAAGCGTCTTGCGTCCGCGTTCAATGATTGGACGTGGCTTATTATCGTGTTCTCAAAACTGCTCATAGTATCATTTTTACCACCATTGCATCAACTATTTATAATAACAATTTATCCTTAAAAAAGTAAAAGAAAAAAAAATAAAAAATAAAAAGGCATCTGTCAAACCAATCCCCATACTATTCACTAGGTTTGGTTTCAATTTTTTAAAAATTAAATTTTTTATTTTTCGTATTTTTTTTTTGTTTTTAGTAAATATTTTTAAAATTTTAAACGATTTTTTTATCTTTTTAGATATGCCTTATTTAGATATATCTAAAAAGTAAAATATTTGTAAAAAAATATTTTAAAAAATCAATAAATATACAAAAATACGAAAAATATATTAAATTTTCATATTTTTTGTATTTTTGATATTTATTCACAAATATTATACTTTTTAAATGTATTTATGTTAGGTGTATTTAAATTTTTTTAAAAAACCTTAAAATATTAAAAAAATTCAGTGAAAAATCAAAAAAATACGAAAAATAAAAAGTTTTAATTTTCTAAAAAGTGAATTCAGAAAACTCAAACCAAACAAGCTGATTATTTTCAATATTTGTTCGTCTTTCATAATAGAATATTTGTTCGTCTTTCATAATAGAGGAAGGCATCACATGACATTAAGGATATTTTGTATAATTTATATGAACTGTGTATAGTTTATTTTTATTTTATTTTATTTTTACAGTTTGTGTCAAAAAAGTTTTTGCAACTTTTATTAGCATCCCCATCAATTTACCTAAATTTTACCTTAAAATATTATTAAACAATTCATTCCCTACTTTCAAATCACTTTTTCATTTACTTTTCCCATCAAACTCCTTGTTCTTTTCTTAAAATATTATTAAAATATTCTTTACCTATTCTTGCACTTTTTCACCTTCTTCTTTCACTTTTCCTTTTAAACTCCATATCTCTACTTTCTAGTTTGATTTGATCAAATCAAAACCATCTTTTATATATACAAGTTTGTGGTGACTTTTGTATTGTTGTTCTTGGATATATATATATGGTAATTATGGAGCTTCAACTTGGACTCGCACTTCCAAGCAATCTCATGAAAGGGTTCAGACCCTTTGAGCCACGTAGCTTTGATGAAGCCTTTGTTGAGTCCCAAACTTTGCCTCTGTTGTTCTGGAATAACGACCCAAATAAAGAAGATGATGATGATCATAATAAAGAGCTTGACAAAAATGGAGAGCAGGCAGAGCACAGCAGTGACGAGTGGTCGATCGGTTAGGCATCCGGGTGGACAACCGGCAAAGCAAGTTTTGCTCAGATCACTCGTCTGGGACATCCGGGTGAACGGCCACTGTCAGATATGAGGGAGTTACAGTGACTTCCTACAAATAGGAAGTCATTGTAGCAAATATTAATTTAGAGTGGCTTATAAGGGAGCTGATGGGGTGGTATAAAGGGAGCCCAACCCCTAAAATTGGTAAGGGAGTGATTTAGGGGCTCTGCTGCGGATGCTTTACAACTTATTAGGTAGGATTAGCTAAAATAGATTGGAAAAAACGAATTATCTAAATAAAGGAAGAATGGTGTTTTCGACTTGTGCTTTTTGATTATCAACATTTAATTTATAAGAAACTGCAACAAACAGACTCATTACCACCTTATTTGCATTCAATAAATTATGCGCCGAAGGACAATAATATATAAGACATTACGAAGCAATATTTCCCACATTTATACAATTTGAGAACTAGAGTGAGAGCAAAAATAACAGTGATACAGTGAAAAAGCTTCAAACTCAAGCTAACTCATCAATCTGGATTGAGTCTCGGGATGTCCTTTCCCTCCATCCCCTTTCCCCTCCCCGACCCAAAAATAAAAAAATAAAAAAAGTGGTAAAATTAATTAGGCATAAGCACAATTATTGTTAATTAATTAATTGAAGAAGCATGGTCTTCCATAATTTAAAGACATGAGATGATGATGCTGATATAGAAACATAGCATTTGATTCTGAATTCTGTGATGAATAATTCAGAGATTCAACCAACCCTGGAAACCATATTGCATCTCTTACTTGCTTCAAAGTCTGCCACTGCCACAACTTCTGCCCCATGCATGAAATATCAACCTACATGCAAATCTAATCTAGTCAACATGGTGAGAGATATACCTGCCTTTTTACAAAAAATAATATTAAGTGTAACGGTGACCCTAAATAATAAAAAGTTTTAGAAAGTTGCATCCACATATAAAGTTTTATAATTCTTTACTTTTCCTATTAAATTTTTGGAAACTACTATCTTAACCTTTGACTGTTTTATAATTCTTTACTTTTCCTATTAAGAAACTACTATTTTAACCTTTGACTTTAATTTCGTTTTCATTTGCCCGCTGGAAACTTTTTTTATTTCACCTTTCTTTGTTGTGTTGTGTATGTTTTTCGAATCAGTAAAGTAACAAACTTTATTGATGGAAGAAAGTATAGAAATATAGAGAAAGATATCAATAAAGCGATAAGAATGCACCAAACATCAATATGTTTTCATCTTTATTTGTTGTGTTGTGTATTGTTTAAGTAAGGCTTTTACTTTCATTAGATAAAATGAATGACTTTGCTAGGTTCTATTGTTTCGAAAATACTTTTCAGAAAATTTTATTTTTTTATTTTTCGTATTTTTTTGTTTTTACTTATCTTTTTTAATATTTTAAGTAATTTTATTTTTTTTATTTTTTAGACATACCTAACATAAATATACCTAAAAAGTAAAAAATTTGTGAAAAAACTTCTAAAAATTCACTAAATACCAAAAATACAAAAAAAAAAAAGGGAATTCAACACATTTTTTGTATTTTTATGTATTTATTAATTTTTTAAAATATTTTTTCACAAATTTTTTACTTTTTAGATATATCTAAATAAGGTGCATCTAAAAAAATAAAAAAATGTTTAAAAATTTAAAAATATTCACTAAAAATTAGAAAAAAAATATGAAAATCAAAAACTCAGTTTTCAAAAAACTTAATTCAAAAAATTCAAACCAAACACACTGAATAATATTAAAAAATAAGCAAGCAACTATAAACATGAGAGTACATAAAAATACAATTTTCCACGAATATAATTAGGACAGAATTGTCTTGAGCACACTATGCCATCGTTTGGGAAGTGGGTTTGAGTGAGTTTGGGGCTAAAATAGTTATAAAAAATAAAATAGACTTTTTAGCCTTAATAAGACAAAACATCACATCCAACTCATAATCATTACATTCTTTCTCTCACAAAAAAACTAAAAAAGCTAAAAGCCCTTCTCAAATCAAACTTTTTAACCCCAGGCTAAAACAGCAAAAAAAAACTAAAAAGTCAAAAAGTCAATCCACTTTCCAAACCAAGCCTATATATAGACTGTCATGTCTAGTCTAGGTTTTATTTATTTTTTAGGTTACTTTGATTAAAAAAAAAAAAAAATCACATTGATCCAATAAATGTAGACATATAACTTCATCATATTTGCTTTTGAAAAAACAAAAATAATTTATTTTCAAAATCATACTAGTGTCTAGTTAAAAAAATGTTTAAATCATATTACTACTACTATCAGTTTAATAATTAATAAATCATCTACATAGATACTTACAAAATAAATTAAACAAATACTAAAAATCAAAGAAGACTTGTGACGAATCTAGACCAGAACTGAATGTACAAGTCCATGGTATATTGGAGGAGACAATCCAATTCCTATAAGAAAATGTTTGGGAGTTCTAAATTGGGAGCTTTAAGTGTGTGGGCTACATAGTGACGGTGATGTCTTGGTTTTTATTTTATTTTATTTTATTTATTATTTATTTTTTTTATTTTTTATCACATCATTAAAACTCAATTAAAATTTTAAAATGAAGGGATGTGTCATTACTGTTTCTATAAACACTTGAGTAGGCAGTGCTGGTCGACAACTTTAAAACAGGCCTAGACATGCACATACCAGAAGAGAGGTACACAGCATAATAAAACCTAAACTCAAAATTTCTATTTTACCCAAAAGGGTCAGTCTGTAGAAGAAGAAGAAAACAAAAAAGCCTCACAGCAATATTCCATGCAAGCCTAATTATTGTGATTATTGTTTACCAGCAGTGATTTAGAGCTCTACTGACGTGAAGAAACAAAAAAAAAAAACAAAAATACATGTCAAAATACAACAATGCTAGAGACCTCTAAAAAGGCATCTCTAAACCCACCTCTAATGAGGTGGAAAAGGAAAAAAATAAAAAAAATAAAAAATCAAGACACATGATTGGCTGTGGCAGTGGGGGACCCACTGCCACATCACTAGTGGTACCTCTAAATTAGAGGTCCCAAGCATTTTTCGTCAAAATATCATATCACATGATGAGACCTACTATTAGCGCTCTCTTTAAAACCCCTTTTCTAGAACTCTCAATCTTTATTCTTGTTTATCATTCACCAAGTACAATGTGGAGTATCTTATAACCACATTTTAATAGGAATTTTTTTTTTTGTTGAGATTATAAAATGTCAATTTGTTAATAAAATTAAATTACAACAGTTTAATAGAATTTGGATACAATTGTAAAACAAATTTTAGATCTCGTTTGGCAAGTTAACATTTTAGTTAAAAAGTTATTAAAAAAGCCAAAAACCCTATAACTTATACCAAAAAGTCAAAGATTTCATTTTTTCTCTACTTTTTGCACATCTTTTTGTAAAAAGTTAAAAAGTCACCCCGAATATACTAATTTTTTTTACCTCATATTTTAGTCAAAAAATAAAAAAATTACTAAAATAGTATGTTCCCAAACGAAGCCTTAATCATAAGATGGTGTCAAGTTCCACTATAGTTTTTGGAACTGCCAACCGCCGATGCCAAACCCTCTTCTTCACCCTCTCTTGATGTGCCATCTCCCTCAACAACCACCCTCACTTGCAAGGCCCTCCTCTCGCTCTTCTCCCTCCTCTTCAACCCTCGTTTGCCTCTCCTCTCCTCCCTTGCCGTTCCTCTCACCCCATATACCCTTCATCTCCCCTACTTAGAAGTTAGGATCTAATTACATTGTATCGTGACTATAATACTAATCATAACTCAAATTCAATAAATTAAGATTGGATGATTATTCAAAAAACACCTCCTTTCCTCTCCAGCCAGTCTTCTCTCCATTAGTTATCTTCTTTTGTTTTGGCTGTCTGTAGCTTTAGCACATGATTATAACTTAGTTGGGATATGTTATTTAAGCATAATGTTGTAGCAAGGTCTATTTTTTATTAATGTTTGTTGGATTGTACTCCTTGTACTAGTGATTTACATCAATAAAAATTGTCTTTTCCTGATAATAATAATAATATAAAAAAAAAAAAATGATATGGGACTCATCTAGGTTTCATGTGATGTGTTTGTGACACTGAATAATCCTATTAGGAATCTTGGGGTAGTCAGAAAGAAGAACTATACTTTTCGCAAAAGTGCCAATAAGGGTCAACACGTTAAATGGATTACTACTACTACTAGCTAGCAATGTTCTGTGTTTTCATTTCATCATCATATATACATATATAATGTAGAGTATACTTTATCACCAGAGACTAGACTGAATGATCATGTTTGTTTGGCTTTGGGAGAATTAGATTAATAGTCGATGGGACCTATCTAAAGTGTATTTAGTTAGAAATATGAGTGATGAGATTAAACTATTCCCTTGAATTAGTAATTCCTCAAATTAGAAGGATTACCAATCCCATAGAGGGTTGGGATTAGAAATTAAGTGAGGGGATTAGTAAACTTTTAAATAATATTTAAGCAAAATTTATATCTTTTAGACAAAAAAATTACAATATTAAAAAAATACTAAAAATTAAAAAATATTAATTTTATATATTAATATTATACAAATCCGGTAATATATAAACAAACACTCTTTATCCTACATTTCTAACTTAATATCACCATACTAATAATATTCTCACTCAATCTCACCGTACTCTTAATTCCCTTCATTAACTCAACGTAATTTTTTTTAAAACAAATTACACAATAATGGTAAATTATATAACATTAATAATTAAAATTTAATTTTTTTTCATGTACGTGTAAATACTGTTTAAAAGACCGCTGAATTGTAATTATCCCTTATTACTTTCCACCTAGGATAGCATCCAATTATACAGCTTTTAATATAATTATTTAAGGGGAATCATTACAGTGTAGATTTGTAAAATTATTTTTAAATTAATATAATTATTCAAGGGGAATCATTACAGTGTAGATTTGTAAAAAAAAAAATAAAAATAAATTAATGGTAAACTATATATACATTAAATTATAAAATCATAAGCTTTTTTTTTATTGATAAGTTATTAAAATTTGACCGAAAACAATGTCACAATTAGTCATATAATGGGGTGTTTGGCAAAGATTTTTTTTAGTTTTTTGGGTGAAAACTTACAAAATGACAAAATAGACTAAAATAGTCAATAAGACAATGTTACATCAAACTCATAATTATCTCATTTTTTTTCTTACAAATATCATATCCAACTACAAAAAAACTATTTTTCCAAACACAAAAATTTTAACCTATTAAAATAGTTAAAAACTAAAATAACTTACTAAAATAGTAACTTTCCAAACACCCACAATAAGAAATTTTGCAGGTGAGACATATTAACTCAACTTTATTATGTGATTAGAATACCAAAATAAATGATGATTCACTTACGGTTATTTTAAGAATTAGCTATTTTCGTTGATTTCTTATTAAAAAATGAACAGAAAAATACAAAGGCTAGTTGAGTTTTTGGTAGTGACATTTTGACTTTTTAATAAGTTGTCAAAACAATGCTTAATATATTTATGTTGTACTCATTGATTAAGAATATCACATAAATAATGTCACGAATATTTTTAATAATTTTTTTAGAACTTATGAGTGAGTGAGTTCAAAATTCAAACTCCAACCCATCAAAAACCCTAAAGCAAGCGGCCATACCCATGATTTGCATGTATGCAGGAGGCTAAAAAGGCAGGCACATCATTAGCCTAAACTGATCAACGTCAAGAAAATCTTGTCATTTCCTCTAAACAAAGATATACACTTCCATGCAAGTTTCGTAATTACAAGTTAACAATGCTATAAATTAAAAAAATAATAATCAGAATTTTATTTAGAATTTGAATTGTATGAATGAGATTTATATTGGTATCATCCAAAGTTTTAATACAAGCCATTTATTCACTTTTTAGGTAAATTTTCTGTCATAGTTTCTGATTTGTATCATTTTTGTAATAATTATTGAAAAAGTACATAATAAATATAGTAACACTAAAACTAAATACAAAATCTGAATCTTGTTATGGCTATTTTGGGAAGATGGTTATAATCAACTTTTTAGTGAAAAACTACTTATAAGCAACTTTTTTATAAGAGGGGAAGTAGGTTATAATCTGAGAAATGGATTATAACCCACTTACCAAAAGGGTAGAATTCTAAAAAATGAGCATTAATATGGATCTTGTAACATTCTATTCACTTAAGCATTTTGTGTCTGTTTTTTTAATCAAAATTTTAACAATGGGATGATATATAGATCAAGGTTTTAGAATTATTACACTAATATTTTTTGACATATTAATTGTTATTATTCAATATTAATCGATATACAATCATATAGTTAACTTATTTAATAACATTATTTAAAATAATAGGTGGATGTGATTACCTCAGCTTCATTGGAGAGACCAAGCTTTCTAACCAGGTATGTCTTAACCATGAAAACTGTCACGTTCTCATCTCTTTTGTACCCCCAAAAAAAAAGAAAAAAAAAGTGAAATAAGAAGAAAAAAAAAGCAAATAAAAGAAAAGAAAAAAAGCAACGTCAGCTTTTTCACTCATTTCACTGAACACCATCATTACCATGTAGAAATTAAAAAGATTGCTAGTAGTAAAAAGGGCAAAAAAAAGCGACTATAACATGACACTTTGATATGATCATGCGTGAGTACTAACGTGCACCACTTACTTCACTCTAATGTACGCCTTTGCTAACTGGGGCAGCTCTTCTCCATTCCTGCAATTCCACAAAAACCATTCATTCAACCTCATCATTATGAATTGCTACTACTATGATGAGAGAGAGAGAGAGAGAGAGAGAGTGACTGGTTACCTGTTGATTGAGGAGCGCAGTGTGAACCACAATCCAGGATGGGGTCTATGATAGGTATCATCTGGAACCGGCATTAACCGGTCATGAAGGCCGAGAAAGCTATTTGATGAATCTACATCTACATGCAATGGCCAAGATAACAATGATGGTGATGTGAACAAACCTAATGATGACACCATGTTATGATCATGATGATAAAGATCATAGTTACTTCCAGCTGGTAGAGCCACACACTCATTACCAAACCCTAACCCTAACCCTAATTCTAATCTTTGTTGGGTTTGTTGTAAAGGCAAAGAAGAAGTGGAAGATGACGAAGCTGAGCTTGACATATCTACTGGGTTTTTGCAGACTGAGCCAAACCCTAAACCTAACTCAAGCCAATCTCTCTCTTTCTCATCCTCTTGTTGTTTTGCTGGATCAAAATCTTGGTTGGTTTTGGAAGAAGAGGCCATGACAATGTGTTTGATATAATTCCACTTTATGCAAAAAGATGTTTGTTTGGTAGAAACAAAGATAGAAAAATAGGGTTTTGTTTGGTCCTTTATGGATAGGCAAAACTTCTCTACTGTTCATACCAAACCCACAACCCTACCCCCCCCTCTCTCTCTCTCTCTCACTATGTTTTCTTTACTTTCATATTGCATAATTTGCATATAGTTGCTTTGATTTGTATCATCTATCTTTTTGGGGGTCTTTTGGAATTTAAGACACATGCACGGAATTATAGAGGGAGGGTAAGTGTTGCTCTTTACCGAGGCGTGCTCTGCTTTCTCTCTCTGTCTCTCTCTCTGTCTCTTTCTTTTTTGGTTTATTTCTTGTTGTCGTTGTATGATTGTATCTGAATTGATGAAGAACTAAAGGATTATATATATTGTTAGTTTACTTCCAGATGCACGCCAACGCAGTATGAGAGAGAGAGAAAGAGGAACGATTGTGCTTGGTACCAATTAGCTTTGCATCGATTCATTCAAAAACTGAAACTATTACTATCAAGTCTTGACTTGGTTTGGTTGCTGTTTTCTCATTAAAACAGTGTTCTTGACGACCAGGTATTTCATGCCACCACATGGTAGGGTCTGTATGATATTGGTCCTATTTCTATCATGACATTCTAATTCACTTATGGTTGATTTACCATTTGTCTTAAAAGTACTATTTCATTATAGTTGTGTGTGTGTGATATTGGTCCTATTTCTATCATGACATTCTAATTCACTTATGGTTGATTTACCATTTGTCTTAAAAGTACTATTTCATTATAGTTGTGTGTGTGTGATATTGGTCCTATTTCTATCATGACATTCTAATTCACTTATGGTTGATTTACCATTTGTCTTAAAAGTACTATTTCATTATAGTTGTGTGTGTGTGTGTGTGTGTGTGTGTGTGTGGGTGGGGTGGGGTGGGGTGGGGTGGGGGGAGTCTTAAGATGCTGTTAAGAATTTATAGAAAATAAGATAATGTGTAAAATATATGATATAAATTTTTAAAGTAATAATACTCTTATCCTAGTGAACACGTTTATATTTTGTCACTAAGATGAAGAAAATAAAGTGCAAATAAAATCACTAAATAATAGTATTATTATCCTAAAACAATTAATAACGGATATTATTGTTTTAAAAATTCAATAATGTGTCATGTGTTTGACACATAATTTGATTTTCTGTAAATTGTAATAAAATTCAAAAAAAAAAGATTAACTGTAATAAAATAATATTTTGAAGGGATTAATTCGTTGAGTTCTGAAGTTCAGATAAGTAAAATGCAAATAAGTCATAATTTAAAAAGATTTACGGTAATTTATCTTTATTTTTATTTATTTTTTGATCAGCAAAATAAGAGTTTTATTGATGAAAAGAAGCACCATACATGCAAAAAGACATCAACAAAACCTGGAACAAAAAGAGAATTGGTGAGAGACCAATCCAAACCAAAACAGAGGTAACAACAGAAAAATACAGGACAAGCAGTGAGGTTTCATCAAACAACACACCAACTTATCTCCAATACACCTGAAAAACACACAGACAGACAACTCTTACTCAGCAAACACCTCTAACTCCACTATATAATGCACAACAGCAACTCTGAGCCAGGTACCTCGAAAATAAACATTTCTGGAGCAGCTCTGAACAACCCAATGCAGCTTCATCAGAACAACATCTCTGAAGCATTTCTGAACAACCCAATGCAAACCAAATCAAACTTCTCTGGAGCAGCTCTGAAGCAATAACAGATTTGGAGCAATACACCTCTGCAACAAAACATACACAGCTCTTGAACTCCTTGCCTCAAACTCCTTGACACAGATTACCACCTCCCATGTTTCACCCAAACTCCAAACTGCAGAAATTCACTAACACTCCAAACTGCAAACTTTTTATGAGACCTATGGATCTTATGAGACCTATGCTTACCTCAGCTTCATCAATCCCTCTTATATTCCACGATTGAATCTTCATGTAGACAAATTTGCACTCTTAGTTCCCTGCTAGCAGTAGCCTAGTTGGCATCCCCAACCCGAGCTCTAGCCTTCTCCAGATCGATAGCTTCCAGCTGCTTTAATTTGCTTAAAACCTCCTCATCCTTCCCTTCAAAATCAATGCCAAGAGCTTTACCCAAAGCCAAGGTAGCTTCCGGCTCAGACAAAGCGAAACTCCCTCTACTGGACTTGCTTGCCATTGAGAGTGAAATGGCAGCAGCTGAAGATCGGAAGACAGCTCCCTTACGCAGGTTCAGAGTCGCTTTCCCGAAGCTAGAAGGACCAACCCGAAGCTTCCTTCTTGTATCTTTCCTCTGAAAGCTGGAACATTTTGGGGATGAGCTGGTAACACACAACCCCTCGGTTTGCTTAGGTTGGGGATGATCCAAAGTTCCTACACTTAGGATCATCGGAGCAGTATGTAAGATTGGACTGCAAATATTTATAGGAACCAGCCTAGCAATGAGAGGAGCTATCCTGCCTGGGCCGACAACCAAGTTATCCAAGATTGGAGCCGCATCTGATCCATTACATTCATGGGCCGAATTCAGGTCCACTATTAGATTAATCCCTTGGCCCATGTTATCAGGCCCACACAGAGTTTTAATCGATCGAGAATTTTGAATTTCAATTTCAGTCCTCCTGTCCTCATCAACGGCTCTTATCTTGGGACTCATCAGCAGTCTTGCAGAGCTCTCCTGACACACGTAGCCGTTTGCTTCTGACATGCCTTCCTGCAGATCTGATTCAGCCACCATCGAAGCGTCTCTGAGCTGGTCATCTTCCGCCATGATGTTGCTGCTATCATGTGCTTCCATTGTTACATGATCATCCCCTTCCTCAAACTTACTCCCTCTATCTGCAAACTGGGTGCCTACTTTTACAAGATTACTATTTCGAGTTCCATCGGAGAACTCTTCAGATGAATTGCTGAGACCAGGCACCTTCAAATCTTTTATGATAATGATTTGTTCCTCGCACACCCTAACTGGGTAAAGAACACCCTTGCATTCTAAACTGAGGGTTTGATTAATGGGAGCCATAAAGTTTGTTGCAATCTGCACTTTTCCATATTGAAAATGATTTAAATTGCGAGTATCCTCATCCACAGCAGTCACAATACCCCACATCTTACTAATGTTGATGAAAGTGTTACAACTCCAAAGATTTAGTGGAACTCCATAACAACTAAGCCAAACAAGCCGTTCTTGGGTAATAGACATCCCCTGTTTCCATTCGAGGACTGAATCACACCATTCATTTAGCCAGCTCTTCATTAACATGAGTTTGTCCTTCATAATCTCCTGAGATTGAAATGTTAACACCAAATCTCTTCCACCACCGGCTCTTACTTGAACTTCTTCAAGATCTCTTCTTTCTTGAAGTCTTCCACAATGAGTAGTGGCTTTAACCTGGCTATGACACTCTCATATAACCAGCCATTCCCTTCCTCAGAGGCTTTGATAATGCAGGAGGTGTTAGGTCCTGCTACCTTGCCACTCACCACCTCCGCGAAAGATCTCTTGCCTTGGTATCCCACGTGAGTTCTGTTAGGCTCCGCTGCAAACTTTCTAGGCTGCGTTGATGGTCCAGCCTTATGTTTCAAACCATATTCCTTACCGTAATTGTAGACGTCCCCCGAATGCATCCCGGGGAAGGAGTGCGAGTCCCCCCCGTTCTGGTTCGATATTGGGTCACTACAGTTCGAAGGACTCAAATGTCACGGTTCTAAATCTCGAATCAAAGAGTCCAAATCCGGCAAATCGTTTTGAAAACAGATTTTTTGAAAGAAGTGCCAAACATGGACTGCTTTGCCAGATACAGAGTCGCCACTTAAATATTTTTTAATGGGGAAATTTAGGAAACCCTGACTCGGTGCCAAAGGCCACGTGTCCGTCATCACCAAAGTTGCCTCGGCTCGGGAACTTGGGTATGATTGGGGAAGGTCACTTCGTGAGCACCCCCGCTCGCCCGGTCAAAGACCGGCCTCTACTAACCATGATATCTTATTTTGAAAACATTGTATGTTCTTATTCCGGTTATTAGCCTAGGTTACTATGTGATGCGCACAGCATACAAGTATAGACTGTGTCGCCTGAATTGGAACAAAACATTTCATGTTTGTTTTTGAAAGATGGTTTGCTACCCGCAGGTAGGCTTAAAATGCAGATTTTGCCACCCTCAGGTGGGCTTAGAAAACATGGTGTTGCCACTATCTAGTGGGCTTAAAACAAACATTTGATGAATTGTCCCAATCCAAATAACTCAACCTCCACCCACAGGCATTCAAGGCAGTTATATCACATAAGCAAATAGCCTCATGGCAAGCATGCTATTCATGGCAGTCACTCACACGCATGCAAGGATGCTAAAGCATAAAACTCACCGAGTACTCCAAGCCAAAACAGAAGCTCATTAGAAATCATGCATGATCCTAAATATGCTGAAATGCCTAATGCAACACATGCAAAATGCAATTATAGCAGGCTCGGCTATTCTAAACATGGCATATGGAATGCTACAGCTATCAAGTATTCAATTTGGAATTGAAATACAAATGCAGTTTGTATGATGCGCCTAGCCCGGTGCATGCAAAACAGATGAATGATGTAAACATGCTGTCATACTGTATGCTAATTGAAATATGCCTTATATCTAACCATTGTAAGCATGTAAATAAAAGGGAAGAAAGACGTGGGGTTGGAAGGCATACATCACACTCACCCACACTTATTACAATTATGCCCTCGCGCAGAGGGTCCAAATAAATATACAGTCCGAATAAAAGAATATTACAGTCCAAAATATTACAGTCCCAAATAATATACAAATTCCTAATTAATTAACAAATTAAATAAGAAAAGTGTAAAACTGGCATGCAAGCCAGGGGCTGCCTTGATTCTGATGAATGATGTATGTTGGAGCTGCCTTGCGCAGAAATCCACTGGGATGCCCCAATTAGCCTCTGCTTGCAATGTTTCTCGAAATGCGTGCCAAGCTTCGGAAGACCGCTGATTCTTGATTTTGCTGCAACAGAGAGCAGGAAAGGGGCATAGCAATGTATTTCACAAATATATGCATGCCTCGATCCTCGTGCCACCAATCACGCATCTCGATGCATGATGGCCGAGGAGCCGAATTGCACAACTCAATATAGGATGAATGCATATGAATGCTACAACAAAAACCTAACTCCATCATGGGTAATCCGGAGTGTCGGTGACTTGGGAATTGGGACCCATTCCGTCACTCGGAGTGCGAAACGCGCCTCGTTTCCCGTGCCCGGGGTAACTCCTATCCCGAACATGATGCGATATGCATGATATGCATGAAATGCAACTAATATACAATCCTAACATACACAATGTCATGGAATGGCATACACGTTAAACGAGGTAATACACAACCGGACATACACAATGCTACGGATGAAATGGCATACGCAATGCAATAAATGGGCTTACACCAACATGAGTGAACCTCAGTCACACTCACACAGGAGGCCATCGGATAAAAGTGAAGTGCCTCGAAATGCGTGCACACGGGCACGCAAATCGAGGCAATGGCATACGGAATGCAACGAGACTAAAATGGCACACAGAATGCAAAATGGACTTACACTAACATGAGAGAGCCTCAGCCACACTCACATAAGAGGCCGAGAGATGAAAAATGAGATGCCTCGAAGTGCGTGCACACGGGCACGCAAACCGAGGCAATGACATACACGATGCGATGAGACTAAAATGACATACAGAATGCAAAATGGACTTACACTAACATGAGAGAGCCTCAGCCACACTCACATAAGAGGCCGAGAGATGAAAAATGAGATGCCTCGAAGTGCGTGCACACGGGCACGCAAACTGAGGCAATGGCATTAAGGCATGAAATGACATGGAAAATGATATGCAAACATGCCAATGGATTTCAGTATTAAAATGTGGGGGAAAACAGTCTCGAAAGGTGGGGAAATGACACCAAATGCACGGAATGGTCCCGAAATGCGATATTAAGCACCCGAAATGGCCTACAGCTATACTAAACATGCATGATTGGACATGGAATGAAAATACAGTAGCAAGGCAGCCCCAAGACAAGCATTTTTGCAGTAGAAAACAAGGCCAAACAGCAATCATAGATAGGGCAACAATGGTATGCAAAAATAGGGGCCAAGAGAGGGGTATTGAAGTAGATGGTAAATGCAAAGCCCAAACAGAAAAATTCCCTTCTATAACACTGAAGAGGGGCCAAAAATATGCACATTTACAGTAGATGACAACCCCAAAAACAGTATGCAAGCATGCTAGAAATGCCATGCAAGATTGAAGCCAACAAAGGTTATAACATGAGGTACCCCAAAAATTCATCACATAAGCAAAGACCCTTAATAAAACATGTTAAGAAGGTCAAAAAATGACCACTTTCAGTTCTGATCATGGTCCAAAAACTGAAGCAAAATGGGCTAGCAAAGCATGCAAAAACAAGGGTAGAACATGGATTCAAAGCAAGTGACACATGGAGTATGAAAACAGTGTTGAGACCTTCTTCAATGTTGAAGAGGGGCTCAAAATAAGTACAATCTCAGTTTATGAAATTCTCCAAAACAGATCACACATAGGCTAGAAATACCATGCAAATTTACGGTAAATAGGAGAGATTATGAAGCAAGTGCAAGATAGGGGGCCCAAACAGGGTTGATCCCTTCTTCAATGTTGAAGAGGGGCTCAAAATAGGCCTACTCACAGTTTACATCATGCTCAAAAATAGATCACACATAGGCTAGAAATCTCATGCAAAATAATGGCATCTAAGATGATATTGAAGCAAGTACCAAATGAAGGGCTCAAACAGGGTTGAGCCCTTGAACAAACATGAAGATAAGCTCAAAAGAGTGACCTTTTCAGTTAGGGTCGGAGCCCAAAACAGTAAGCAAATAGCCTAAGAAATTGGTGCAAGAAAGTGCTAAAAAAGAGGGGAAATGGATTTACCTTTGAAGACCAAAGCTTTTGGTGATTCTTGGACCAAGTTGCAACACCTTTAGCCTTTGAAAAGCTTCTCCTTGCTGCTGGAATGGAGTGGTGGTGGTAGAGCTTGAAGATGATGAGGAAATGGTACCAAACTTGAGAAGAATGAGAGAGATAGAGATGGATATGTATGTGTATGCTCCAAGAAGTTTTTCTAACCCTAGGGACAGAGCTGGGAGGCTCCTTATATGGACCAAGAGAGGGGTGTAAAGGTGGAGGGAAATGCACCCAAGTGCTTCCCTCCAAAATATCCCCCGGATACCAAGATCTTTTGGGACAAACAGCTATACAGCTGTAAAGTATGCACTGAGGGGAGTATGGCCGGCCAGGTACCTTTGCTGCAGGTGGCCGGCCGGCCACCCCCCATGGCCGGCCGGCTAGGGGTCAAAAGGGTCAAGTTGAGTTAATGGCCGGCCACCAGATATTGGTGTCCTCCCAGGTGTCCTCAACACAACTATATGGTTCAAATTTGGAAAATGTAAAACAGGAGAGAGAACAAGCCACTTTTAGGAGGGGTTCAAAAGGTTCAATGAGAATTACTGGCCGGCCATGTGTTTTTAGGGTCCTCCCATGTGTGTACAACACAAATATGTGGTTTTGGCTCGAAGAAAATGGCCCTAGGGTGTTCAACATTAGCCCGGAAGTGAGAAAAACGGGCGCCGGGGGGTGCCAGAGGAGCATAACTGGTTGTTGAGACAATTGCTGGCCTCCCACCCTTCAGTGACCCTCCTGGTGATAAAACAGAGGTACCTGCCAAAAATGAACAAAAACCGATGCAAAACGAATGCTCGGGGGCCAAAACACGCAGTTCGGGGTCCCGAAAACCGGCCGTTAAGCACTGAAAGTGGTGTTTGGCCACGAAGTGGGTATCTAAGACCCCAGTGTCCCTTGAAAGGGAGTAAATAAGATGTATGCCAAAAACCGGAGGAATCGGAGATGGTTAGGCGGTCCCGAACCGAGGCACATGGCCTGACGGCTCCGAAAACCAGGAACCGGGCCCCGAAATGGGCAAAATGGCCTACGGCCACAAAATGTAGCCCACGGCCACTGAGAGATGGTCTACTGGACCTCTCCCCCCTCAGGAAGAGAAAATAGAGAAAACCGAGCCTGGTTCGCAAACCGAGGCAAGGCACAGAAGAGGGTTCGAAAGTCCGGAGGCAGGGCTCACGGCCGCGACTCTGAGACTTCTGAACGAGCACAATATGCAACATCACCGAGCGCTCAATCGGTGACGTCTGAGTCTTAAGGTCGGTCAAAAATGGGGTGTCTACAGTAATCTGCCATTTTAACCTTTAGTGCTTTATCATCGCACCAGAGCCCATTGGCTTTTTGAATAGCCATATCCGCAGCAACAAAAGAAGTATACCTGATAAAACCAAATCAGGATCTTGTCATTTTCCTCCTCTTGTTCAGAATGAAAGTATCAACCACAGCACCATAGTTGGAAAATATTGAATACAGCCTTATAGCTCGCATGGTTTCGGGTAGATTGTCCACAAAAACAGAGTGGATAGACACGTTCATCCTACTATTCCAAACTCCTCTTCCACCATGTCTTCGAACCACCGGTTGCCATCCTCCATCACTTGGCTTTGCCATTTCAGAAAAAGAACTAGCATCCCTACTTAAGAGAACAAAATAGTTGATAGAACAAATCCCATTAATTTTGGGTGTGCATACCAAACCAGCTTCCCATGGTGCAGACACAAGAAGGTCTAGATCGTCTCCTATGAAAGATTGTTATGCTAGCATGTTTTTTAAGTATAAGCATGTAGCTCTTGAAGGGTTGGTGTTGGCAGCATGCATAACATAAATCTAGTCCTTTTTTTTTTGGTACTATCAAGATGTGTCATTTTTTATCATGTGAAATTTTTTTAAACTTAATTAAAATACCAAGATTTTGAAAAAAATAATAATATATTTTTACAAGTTAAACTTTATAATTTATAATATATATATATATTTTTTTAAATTTTAACTTAATTTTGTTTTCCTAATTTATAAAATTATATTCTATTACTATATTTTTTTAATAAATTGATTAAAAATAATGAACAACAATACATTATCTTAAATTTAAAAAAAAAAAAAATCATATTAGCCATAAATATACTTTTTAAATCATTTGAACGAAATTACTTAAAGGATTAAAAAATGTCATGGTATCTCTTAGTGAAAATAATATTAAAGTAAATAACTTCTTTTTTTGGTAAATATAAAATAAGTAATTAATTATTCATTAAATGAATTATTTTTGTTAAATTTGTGTTATGAGGTTCAACAATAACTTGATCTGTTAACTATTTGTGTTATTAAAACAAAAAGATGGGTTTCAACAAAGGTGGCTGGAAGCCGATGTTCCGACGAAGACAAGGTAGGAAGGGTCCAGTAGCAAAGCCCCACACAATCTTTGTAGATGAGATTCAGGAATCGATGAACCCTAAAGGATTGTTCACTATGTTTTCAAATTTTGGTGTCATCAAAGATGTCTATATCCTTGACAAAAGGAGAAAAGGAACGCGCATCAGATTCAGATTTGTAAGGTATGATCGTTCTGTTGCAACAGGAATAGCGATTCAGAAAGCTAATGGAGTATGGTGTGGCGATAGAATGTTAAAGGTGAAAAAGACAGATTTTGGGAGAGATAAGGAACCAACATATTCAAGAGCAACAGTTCAGAAATCAATTAGGATACTGACATCAACAAGGGCAGGTATTGAAGGGAAAAACTCTTACGCTGAGGTTTTGAAAGGAGGAATGAATGTTAGTGGCACTAATACCAGGATTAAGGCGGAAGAATATGCCACTGGTTGGCTACTAATGAGTGTAGTTATTAAAATTAAAACCCATTGCAGCTTCGCTGACCTCAAAGTAGAATGCCAACTCAGAGGATTAAAGGATATTCAACTCAGAGAGTGGTGGGAGAAATGCGTTGATTACTTTCAAATCAAAAGAAGACATGATGCAATTGATGCATAGCTCTGGGGATTGGATTATGGAGTGGTGCAAGTCAATCACTGAATGGCATAAAGGTGTGAGGCTGGATAATGAAAGAGTTGTGCGAGTAAGTTGTTTTGGTGTGCCTCCACATCTGTGGAATGTTAATAATTTTTGAAAAATTGGCGAAGCTTGCGGTGAAGTTGTTGAGCTGGATCATAATGTTTTAAGCATGGAGTCGTTGAAGTGTAGGTAAGTTTGAATTTGTACATCTCAACTGAAACGTATCGATAAAACAGTGCTTATGGAAAGAGATGGCAATATTTATCATGTTCGTGTAGTCGAAATTGTGGATGTGCTAGAAAAGTCCATGGGTGGTGGTGATCTTAGTTTTGCAACGAACCATGCAAGCAAGAGGAAGGATAATGATGTGGCTAACCTTGTGGTTGATGTGATGAAAAGTCGTGACATGGAAGATAGTAAGAGGAGTAATGATATGGCAGTAGGGGTAGGGTCTGAGCACACGTCTAATTCTGCCTCTCTTTCTATGGTTAATGAGACAGGTGTAGAAATGGGAATTTGTAATACTGCTGTGGTTAATCCACTACCCAATGTGAGCATGCAGACATCATTATTGCAGGAGGTTAAGGGGAGTGGAAGTCGAGAAGTTGAGGCAGTGAAGGCATCAAGTGAACTGAATGGGCTTATGAAAAGTTTAAGTGAAAGAGATTTACTTAAGCCCAACATATCGTTGGAAGTGATTTTGGATGAAGCCCATTTTGATCAGTATAGTAAAGGGCATGACAATGATAAGGCAGTTGCTGCTAAGAAGGAAAGCCCAATTGAGGAAGTGGGAGATAGTGATGATGAGCTTAGCCCAAGTGAAGATGAAGGAGAAGTGTCCTAACCTGGTGCATATGTTTGGGCCAATAGAATTGCGGCCCAAGTTAAGGAAAGTAATAGGACAAGAACAAAAAAGGAGCTCAGTGAGAAGGAGACGATTAACACTGTTGGTGTTCAAGGCAAATTCTGGAGAAGAAAGGGGAAATGAGGGGCTCCATTCAGAAGTGGCTTTCAACGAGGCGCATTGGTTGCAGTAATGGCTTCTTCGTCAGTTCTCTCTGTTAACAATGACATATGTAAGCAAAAGAAAGTTAGAAAAGAGGCTGAGGCCACAGTGCATATGAGAATCAAGTTGGGACTGGCATTGACTGGGCATGAAGCTAGATAATTCAGATGGAAAACAAAGACATTGATAGAGTGAAAGGTCAAGGGGTGGGGCCAGGTGCTAAAGTCTAGCACTTGTTAAGGGGCTTTTTGGTAAATTATTCTGTTGTTAAGAAGATTTTTTCCTGGAATGTTTGTGGGTTGGGTAGGGTAGAGAGAGGTTCAAGGGTTAAGGAATTGTTGAGGTTGAAAAGGGTAGACAAGAACAAAACGCTCAAGTATTGATGCCAATGTTGTTAGATCTTTATGGCCTATTGATTCGGTGGAGTTCATGGTTGTAGATGCGGTTGGCCCTTTTGGAGGATTTCTATGCATCTGGAATCTAGAGGTTTTCTCCTTAAAAGAGTGTTACTGCTCTAGAAGTTTCATCCTTTTGGGAGGTACTATGCACTCTTCTCTTAATTGTGTTGTTGGTAATATTTATACACCAAACGAAGATGTGAATAAGAGGAGGTTGTGGAGAATTTTAGTTAATTTGAAGTCTGTTTTCCCTGATCCATGGTGTCTATGGGGGACTTTAATGAAGTTAAAAATATTAGTGAAAGAAAAGGGTGTGTTAGGAAAGACAGAGGTATGAGAGAGTTCGATAATTTTATTAGTACTGTTGAATTGGTTGACATCCTCATGTTGGGTAGGAAGTACACTTGGGGAAATTCTCAAAGTTGGAGTAGGATTGATCGATTTCTAGTTAACCCTGAGTGGTTGGAATGGTACAAATATAAAGTTTGGGGGTTATCTAGATTTTTTTCTAATCATTGCCCTATTTTGCTGATAGAGGACGATAGGGATTGGGGTCCGAAACCTTTTATGTAGCGACCCTAATTTTTTCGTAAGTCGTTATTTATTTATTTTTTATTATTATTATTATTATTATTATTATTACTTTATTTTATTTTTGGCTTTATTAATTGCGTGGTACATGAAAATTTAATGTGTAATTTAATTAATTTAATGTGATATTTAATTATATATAATTAATCTGAATATTTTTATATATTTTTTGTATATGTATATAAAAGGTGTTATATATATATATGTACTGATCATATATAACCTATTTATATATGGAGAAATTATTGAAAAATCCCATTTGAGAGAGTTTTAGTCTAAGGAGTTCTCATTGTTTTTTAATATTCTGGAAAGTCCTTTCTTTTTGGTAATATGATCCACAAGATCCCATTTGCTAATTTTGGAATGGATTTCGTGACATTTTTACCCTTTCTTCATGTAACGTTTTTAAAAGGATTTTTGAATTCCATTGCTTACATTTGTTTTGATGTGCATATTTTTGAGAAGATCAAATATAGGTAGGATTTTGTGGGTTTCTAGGGTTCATGAGTATTTAAATTTTGAAAAATGTAATTAAATGTGAAAGTGAACTTGAATGTTCTCCGAGGTCACGTTGCATGTACATTATTGAACGATGTGAATGTATGATGTAGCAACCATATGTATTAAGTGTATGAACGTACCATTTACATTGAAAATTGAAATCCAAAAAAATAATACAATGATTTGTTGCGGAATCGCATCAACACAATAGGTGTTAGTATGTATGACCGTTGCAATGTGACCATGTGTTTGGTGCCACAAATTTTCAAATGTGGCTCACCGACACCACATCGCCGCATAACATCACATAATGACCAATTGCATGAACCACATGACAATATTTACACCCCAAACAACACCCAACACAAATCTATTAAAAAAAGAACACAAGAACACATGACCATCGGTAAGATTTTTTTGTGGGAGATTCTGTATTTTTGGTTGATGTGAGATAGGGAGTTTCCTTGACTACATTGTGTAATGTGAGATCCGATTCTGCTCAAAGTGAGATTCACAACAATTTTAAAACCCTAAAAACTAAATGAAATTGATTTCGGAATCTTGACTTACAGTATGGAGATGTGGTTGCCACATTTGGGATGAAGATTTGAACGTGAATCGATGGTCCGTACAAGTGTGAAATAACCAAATGAGAATAATCTACGGCAAAATCCTAGATGACCAATGAACCTATTAGCTTCCTCAATTTTGTGGTGGATGCATTTGGGTCAGATCCGAACCTACAATGACGTTTCCGGAATTTTGGATCCCACATATGTGGTCACCACTTGCAAATACAACATCCACAGTGAAAACCCCATATGGAGTTGGCAAAAACCATGATCCAATTGAATGTGGAACACCTAAACCAAGATGACGGATGCAGCATTGTTTGTGACAAATCAATCGACAACAAACACATCGAATCAAGGATGTTGGTCGGAACCCTTAATTTCTGTTGGGCCTGAAAACATTTGATGTACTTTCTAAATGAGAATGGTGCAATGTTGTGGTTTTGGGACGTTGTTCTTGACATCCCAAAAGTGTTACCCACACTTCAAAAACCAGGACCCCCCAACCTAACACTGGGGTATTTTCCAAAACAAACGCTGATTTGGTGGGATTTGAGGGGGTTTCCTCTTTTTTTTTTCAATGTGGGATACAAATCCGTTCACATCGTGATTCACCGCAACTTAAATCCCTGGAAATCCATAAACAAATTACGACCAAATTTGCAAATGTGGTTTGCTTATGTAGTCACCACGCCAACACTCGCATATGGAATTTCAAACCAAATATGATGCGATCTAGTTTCAAAAAACCCTAAAATTTGCACAGTTGGAATCGGAATGACATTTACTGTTGAAGTTTACGTTTTCCTCGATCGGACTGAATGTTGGACAACGTACACGCCGATGGGGGGTGTGGGGGGTTACAGCTCCGCCCTGTTGTGGAATGTGTTCACCGTTCATCCGGCGACGGGGAGACAATGTCGCTTGAACACCTTTTAGCTATTACTCATGAACTACATCAGTATGGTTTGGCTATCCGTATTTTTTTATTACCAATGTGGACTTCACCCTAAGTAGATCTGGGGTGTAGGAATTTTTACGTGGGTATGTTTTGGCCCAAGATGTGAAGTGGGTGATGTGGGCAGGCCAAACTAACATATCAACCAATAAAAGACTATAGTGCGTTTTTTTCAAACGTGGCAGGCCGTAACATACGTAGTCTTCATTAGTCACCATTAAATATCATACCTTATGGGTATAAAAGTAAATCACCACAAATTAGGACTTCTGAGAGTATTATAATACATTTAGGACTGAAAGGTTCACAAGTCATCTAAATGGGATTTAAAGGTCAATCCCCCAATATAGGGATATATTGTATTTGTATAATATAATATAATATAAATGTAACTTAGGTTACCTAAGTAATCATCAAACAAAAAAGAGGGCGGTGCTGAGTGCGGCCAACCGAGAGAGAGAGAGAGAGAGAGAGAGAGAGAGAGATTAATCAAACAAAGAGTGCATCTTGAGAAAGCATAAAGAGAGACAGTGGGGAAAAAGAGGAAAGGAGAAAAAAATAAAATGATTAGGGTTTTATTTTGGTGGCTTTATTAATTGTTTAAGTGATTCTTTGATCTTCAAAAAAATATTGTGAATACAAAACCCACTTCTCTTGGTTTATGTTTAGTTTGTTGTTTTTATTTATTTATTTTTATTTATTTGATGTTAGTTTGATTTTGTATTTACATGAAGATAATAGATTGATTTTAATGAATAGTTGTGTAGGTCAGGTTTAGGGTTTTTATATGTATTTATTTTATGATTGTAATCACACTCATGGTTATATGAAATTAAAATAAACTTAGAACTTATAGATAAATTCCTTACACTCCTCCATGACTCCATGGATTGTTATTTTATTTGAGTGTTTGTGAGAAAGAGTGTATAAGAAAAAAGGTGAGTATATTGAGATTTATTTGAATGCCTTAGGTTTGGCATTATTATGTTTGTTCTCATGAGTAGATGAGAGATTGTTGCTTTGTTCTTATGAGTAGACGAGTGCTTTGATTTACGCACATACGTATATGCTAACCATCCGGGGAGTGTAGGTCAAATTCGGAACGATATCCCCATGCAAGTTTGGCTTCGGAGCGGTGTTAGGTATACAGGAGGCACATGAGATATATGTGTTGTGACGCCCCAAAATTTAAGGACATCATAATAAGATTTAGAACTTAAAATCAATATTGCCATCAATATTACTAATATCCATTAATGAACAACCCAAAAAATTAAAGTTCTTAAATTACAACTTAGTCTTAGTACATAAAAAAAAATAACACAAATATAAAAAGAAAACTAGAGAAAAACTAGAAAATTTAGAAAATAGTTCATGGAACTTGAGCACTCTTCAAGCTAACCAAGGTTGATGTCGCCTTGCAAGGCCTCGGTGTTCCTTTCAGTTTTTTCGGTACCTGGCATAAAACGCCAGGGCCATGGGAATGCAATGAGCGACGAGCTCAATAAGATACTACAACCCGAAAATACCCACCCCGATAATAATACTCACAATTAATGAATAATGTGTAGTAACAGAATAACAAGTAACATTTAATAAGCATAACAGGAATGCTATCGGTTGAAATAATAACAATACATAATAATAATAAAAAAATGGCAAACGGAAGCAGTATTTCATCATAAGGAAAATACCCACATTTCTTTTTAAATTCTCATAGATTTAGTTTATCAGATAAGTTTAAGTAACTCCCCGTGGAGCACTATTTCCACTCAACCGCTAAGCAATAGCCACGAGCAATTTTAACTCTTCCTTGGTTAAATATTCAAATGTTACTTGCTGTAACTACCAATGATGCCAACACACCAGGGCTACGTACCTGAGTTGTGACATCACAGTCTGTCCCAAGGGAACTGTCTATGTTGTGACACCCGCACCACCAACCTTATATCGCCTATACCGATAAGAGCCAAAATACCTTCCCGTGCTATGTTAGGGTTCGCAACTTACTCGCGCAAGATTCTAAACCGGGCTCACCCCATCACTTTTAAATTTTAATGTATCATCGGTTCAATTTTGTATTTCTTTACTTCATCGAATTCATATTTTGATGCAAACACTACAAGAATTTTCACTTTTGGCAACTAAATTTTTAGTTGCCAAAAGTCAATTTTTAGTCGCCGAAAGGCTTTAGCGACTAAATTTTTTGGTTGCAAAATTAGTAGCCGAAGAGTAGTCGGGAAAGCTAATTGGCGATTAAATTATTTTAGTCGCCAAATGTATTCATTTGCCGACTAAATATTTAGTTGCCAAAATGTTGGATATTAAATTAAATTAGACCCTTTTCGGCGACCAAACTTTTAGTCGCCTAAAGTCCCACCTTTTTAGCTAGTAAAATTTTAGTCGGCAAAGAGTTCTTTTTTGGCTACTAAAAATTTAGTTGCCGAAAGTCCCTATCTTTGGCTACTAAATGTTTAGTCAGCAAAGAGTTCCTCTTTTGGCTACTAAATATTTGGTCGCCTAAAGTTCTACATTTTTTGCTACTAAAATTTTAGTCGGCAAAAGTGTGTTTATAATTTAGTTTTTGTTTTTAGCTACAAAATATTTTAGTCGCCAATGTTTGATTTTCTTTTGGCTACTAAAGTTTAAGTCGCCAAATGTCTATTTTTTTTTTTTTTTTGGCTACTAAACTTTTAGTCACTATGTCTTTTTTTTTTTTTAGTTACAAAACTTTTAGTCGCCAAATGCCTTTTCCTAATTTCTTTTTAGCTACTAATTGTTTAGTCGCCAAAAACATGATATTGTGTTTTATCGCGAAATTATAATTTCTCCACAACCTGTCTAAATACAATGCAACCTGTAATACGTATAAAAACAAAATGATACATATTATCAATCATTCCACAATCTGCATCCATATATCAAAAATAAATAACATTAAATATCAAAGTCCATACAAATCAACTATTGTCCAAACTAAAATAATAATTCCATACAAAATATGTCATACAAAAATCAAAACCTTTCGTATACAAAAAAATACATTTACTACCAAGCGAAATTACCATTTGGCATGGTACAAATTACCATCGTAATCTGTACCACAACAAAAGGTGATATATGTACCACGACAAAAGTTTTCTATGGACTATGACAAAACGTCCTATATGTACGCCGACAAATGGTGATCTATGTACCACGACAGTCATTATCTGTTGATTGCCAAAAGTTTTTTGTATCAGTAATAATGAACTACACAAAAGCTGAGGACGACAAAAGTATTATATTAGTTCTACACAAAAGTGAAAATTCTTCTCCATACACTAATATGGATTATCCACAAGTTCACATAACAAAGCCATCTACAAAGAAAAACAAAAAACGAAACATTAGAATTGGTTACAAAATATCAATTCAGTCAGCCATATGGACCATGTTCTAACATGCATTTAAGGTAGAACAATCGAGAAATGTCTTCTTGGAAATAAAAGAAAGTATATATATATGTGTCATGCAATATTTATTCCAACAAACTGCACAAACAATGTAATATGTAATTTCTTCATCCTATAAATATATAAAGGCAATTATTAGAACATGTAGATGTTATTTTAATAAAATTGTTGCTTTTTAAACTAAGTGTTACAAGTTTTTCGACTAACGGTAAGGCATATTCGGGGGCAGTTATGTATTTTCGCCCCCGAAAAGTCTTTTTTCGAGTAAGTTTAGGGCGTATTCGGCTCTAACTCCCAACCTACGGATTCAAATTACGTTCCGTCAGATCTCATAAGTCCTATTTGTCATGGCGAAGCTATCCGTGTGAGCCACACGGTTGTTTGGGGGCTATTTTGAATTTTCACCCCCAAAACGCCATTTTTCGACTAAGTATAGGGCGTTTTCGGCTCTAACTCTCAACCTACAGGTCCGAATTACGTTCCGTTAGTTCTCACAAGTCTTATTTGTTATGGCAAAGCTATCTGTGTGAGCCACATGGTAGTTCGGGGGCTGTTTTGAGTTTTAGCCCCCGAAACGCCTTTTTCCGACTAAGTTTAGGGCGTATTCGGCTCTAACTCCCAACCTATGGGTCTGAATTACGTTTCGTCAATTCTCACAAATCCTATTTGTCATGGGGGAACTGTCCGTGTGAGCCACACGGTGGTTCGGGGGCAGTTATGAATTTTCGCCCCGGAAAATTTTTTTTTGACTAAGTTTAGGACGTATTCGGCTCTAACTCCCAACTTACGGGTCCGGATCACATTCCATCAATTGTCACAAGTCCTATTTGTCATGGGGGAACTGTCTGTGTGAGCCACACGGTGGTTCGGGGGCTGTTTTGAATTTTCACCCCCGAAACTCCCTTTTTTGACTAAGTTTAGGGCGTATTCGGCTCTAACTCCCAACCTACGGGTCCAAATTACGTTCCGTCAGTTCTCACAAGTCCTATTTGTCATGGCAAAGCTATCCGTGTAAGCCACATGGTCGTTCAGGGGCTGTTTTGAATTTTCGCTCCCAAAACGCCCTTTTTCGACTAAGTTTAGGGCATACTCGGCTTTAACTCCCAACCTACAGGTCTGAATTACGTTCCGACAGTTCTCACAAGTCCTATTTGTCATGGCAAAGCTATCCGTGTGAGCCACACGGTTGTTTGGGGGTTGTTTTGAATTTTTGCCCTCGAAACGCCCTTTTTCGACTAAGTTTAGGGCGTTTTCGGCTCTAACTCCCAACCTATAGGTTCGAATTACGTTTCGTCAGTTCTCACAAGTCCTATTTATCATGGTGAAGCTATTCGTGTGAGCCACACTGTAGTTCGGGGGCTGTTTTGAATTTTTACCCCCGAAAATCCTTTTTTCGACTAAGTTTAGGGCTTATTCGACTCTAACTCTCAACCTACAGGTTCGAATTACATTCTGTCAATTGTCACAAGTCCTATTTGTCATAGGGAAGCTATCCGTGAGAGCCACACGGTGGTTTGGGGGCTATTTTGAATTTTCTCTCCCCAAAGCCCTATTTCGACTAAGTTTAGGCCGTATTCGGCTATAACTATGGTAAAGCCATAAACATTCCTAGTGGGCTGATTGAGTGCCAAATGAGAAGTTAATGCATGTGAAATCTAATTCAGAATTTCTGAAAGAAAATTTTCATTCTCCAAGTTCAAGGAGCTCCTAGTTGGTAGTGAAAGCTATAGAGGAAGAACACTACATAAACAGACAGCTAAATGATTTCTTATCATAAAGTTGGCTAACATAAAGTAAAAAGTGATTTTTGTTCAAATAAGAATCTTAAAAGAATTATAAAAATAACCAAAACTAACCCAAAAACGCTAAAGAAAGTTGTCAAAGTAAATAGATAAGTTTGAGTAAAAATGAACACATGCACGCGCGCACAGATTAACTACATGGATCAAACACGTGACAAAGTACATAAACGATCTTAAAATGCTTCAAAATTGCATGTGGTTTATGAAAGATTAATCACAAGGACCAAACATGTGGCGAAGTATCACATAAACTAACTAGCCAATAACAACTATCTTCATTTTCATTTCTCCATCAGAATGTTTAAGATGATGTAGTTGAAACTTACATTAAGTGACCAAAGTATAAGGTTCTTTCTGTGCCAGTAATGTTGATTTCTAGTTCCACAACAAAAACTCATCTCTAAACCATAAGGATGCTCGACTTCCTAATACTTACATTGCTATGATTAATAACAAAAAATTACCAAAAATATGTATAATTATCTTCACAAAAATAAGGAAAAGATTTTCCCACCTTTGTATTTGAACAAGGCAACTTTACAACAATTGTTTCCCTTCATCCTTTCCATATGTATGCTAAAGTTCACGAGTAATAGCTAGGAACGATTCTGAAGCAGAGAAAAAAGAATGCATGTGAGCAGGAAGGCATTGTATTAAAACATATTGAACTGTCACTCACTGGTAACTAAACCAAATAACTTGAATTACCTTTCCAAAGATGGAAAGATTTTTGTGTATGTCGTTTAACAGTGGGCACATTTTCCTTATATCCACTTTGGGCTAAAGCTGGATGGTAACCAGTAAGCAAAGTTGAAGCATTCAAATGCAATAGAGGGGACTCAAAAACCTAGTGGATTCTATTAAAAAAACAATTGTATGTTGCGAATAAAATCAGGTTTCTCTATGTATAACACGTGTAAATCTGAGATTAATTAAGTCTCCTAATCAACCTTATGTATTCATCTACTTCACTTGTATTCTGTGAAATGACAAAATGATTGGATCATTTCTTACCAGAGGACTTGTGTATGTTGCTCATTAATTTAGGGCCACATACATTATATATTAAACATTTGCATATACACACACATCATTATATATACACACAGCACTATTATACATATCCACACAGCATTATATATATACACACACATTCACCTGCATATATTACACATCATGTTTGAAATTTATCATAAATCCTTGAGCTCTTCAACTTTGGGGATTCAATCAAACCATCCTTAAGTAAAAAAATAAAATCCAAAATGAAACTATAGAAAGTTATAAACAATTAAAATTAGAGAAAAAAAAGACAGGATAATCACTGGAAATTCCACATCATGAATTTATGATGAAAGCAAATTTGAGTTTCTCACTCAAATCACTATCTCTAATACATATAAATATATACCAACATCAAGAGTTGGCAAAAGGATCATTATTCCAATTAGTTAGTTACATGAAGTATGCAGAAGGTTGTTTTTATGATGATTAAATAGCAATTCTAGCTTTCCACAGCCACCGACTATTCTCAACACTCTTAGGAATTTTGTTTGAAGGGGTCATTCAATTCCTCCCCCCCCCTCTCTCCCCAAGTTAGAATTATATCAAACTAACCTCAAATAGATGAAATTATTCATAAAATAAAAGTTCTTTCAGCTCAATGGGATCACAGTACACCAAGCGCGGCCCCTGAAATTATTTCAGCTCAATGGGATCACAGTAGAGTAGTTAGTCATCTATCATACATCAAATTTAATTTTGAACTTTCACATGAATGATTGACAAATTAAGGCGATTATCTTTGCTTATTCACAGTGAAAATGTAGATATTCCACTATCCATTGTCTTCAAAAACAAAAATCCAACTGACAAAACCTTATTTAATTATCTTTTCTATTCTGCAGTTTAGATGGTAAGAGCAACAAATTCTTTTCCAAAAAGATTTAATTTCCAACCAAAGAGGAACAAATCCTACAAGTAAAAACCTCAATCAAATCCTTTCATACAACTTCGAACTTTAAGGTTTCAAATTCCCATGGGAATTGCTAAGAAAGCAGAGGAATATGAACCAAACAAATTTTACTCAAACGAATCTTCATCAATCTTCAACGAGTGGAAAAACTAATTTCTCCCAAGTAATACTAAAGTTTTCAATCACTTTTTTTAGCAACCAACATACATAAGGAGGCCACATTTAAATACCCAAATAGTAACCCCCCTACAAAAAAAAAAAAAAAAAACTTAAATCCCTACATCTCCTCATCAACCAAGTAATGCGGCCACAGTCCTACATATAACATAAAATCAAAACATAGAAAGGAAAAAAATGAACAAATAAAGATTAACCACTCAAGGGTGGAATAAGTCTAGGTTGCAAGGTATGTACATAAAAAAAATTTGAGTTAGTTTGGTACATGAAGAGAAGTATGCCATGAAAAGAAAAATAAATAAATCTAACAAGCATTTTAAAAAAAAAAAAAAAAAAGTTTTGAACTATTGATTAGATCCCAAATTAGACTAGTTTTAAGAATTTTATTGATTGATATAAACAAGTAAATAAAAAGCAAAAAATAAAAGGTAGAAAGCAACACTTAGAATTCTTATAATGAATGCCAAAACTCATCAGCAGAAATTGTGGGCAACACAAGAAAAAAAAAAATGCACAGATGTGATGTGATAAAATACACAAACTTTAAAATAAGCAATGCATAAGTAGTTGGATTGACCACAAATGACAATAACATAAGATTAAACAGACAAAGAACTTCAGAGTAGTAGTTGGATTGACCATATATGTCAATAACACTATCTCTTAAACACCATTAGCTCCATTACCCCCTTGAAGAAAACAACTCAAAAAAATAAAAAACTGGAAAACAAAATTGTTGAATTGAAGATCGATATTGCTAAACTAAGTAAAGAACAAGACAAACAATATGTTTGGGTAATCTAACAAATAACATACAGATTGGACAAACCTCTAATGACATCTTGAGAGATTCGAACTCAAGTTCAAGTATTTACAGTTCACCCAACCTTTTGACTAATTTTGTTTAGTAGACTTAAATGACAGCTATGAGGGGGAAAAGGGGAAGACAAGGATACTAGTAACGATTGTTTGAGTAGTTGAATGGCGAGCTAAATGGCTCTAAACTATGAAGTTATTTGTAAAGTAATTATGCCATTGGTCCAACTTACCCATAAGCCATTGTATTTTGAAACTCCAAAACAAATATTCATTAATGTTGCTCTTGTCCTTTCCAAAATGGTAATTGTTCTCCCTCTCTCTCTCTCTCTCTCTCTCTCTCTCACACATTGTTTTTCCTTCTTTTTTTACTGTTAATTTTTTAACTCTCTTTCTTCCCTTTATTCACCATTATTTCTAATTAAACTGGTAATCCTGTACTACATGTTTTGCACAGGAGATTAGAATCAATTTCTCTGTTATTTAATCTTCTGTTTAATTGATGGATCATTTTCATGTTATTCATTTTGTTGAATTTTTTTTTTCCCGATCTTAATCAAAAGGCCTAAAATTGTTAGTTTCTCATGAATAAATGGTTATTTATTTAAGTCAATTTGGATGTGAATGGGAGTGAAGGTCCATTGATTAGTTCTAGATAAGAATTCCTATATTAACTTGACATTTTCTCTATTCCTTTGATCTTATACAAAAATTTCACAGCTAGCTTAATATAAGACTTAGAAACTTCTCACATTATAACTAATGACATTTCACTATTCTTGTTTTGGCTTACAAGGCTTTAGTATATATATTTTAAGTTTACATGTGTCATGAGAATTTAATATCTTTAAATTTTAAGAAGCATGGTTGTGGTGGTTATTTATGACTCTACAGTCATCTTGTTAATGTAGCTAAATTCTTTAAGCAATGTTCAACTTTTATAAATAGAACATAAGGATAAAAAGGAGTGAGAGGAAGTCACAATAGACTATATAGTCCTAGCTGACATATTGAATATTTTTCATTAAAATAAAGTTTTATCTCCATTATTTTTTATATAATCATAAATTTTTATTCTCATCTCATGATTTCAAATTCATTTGAAAAATTATATTTATAATCTTTGCATTTTGTTCATTGTGTAATTTTAGCATCTGTAATTTCAATTAGATCGGTTTTGACCATTAATTTTAAATTTTGTGTCAATTTTGATCAAATTGATAACACCGATTACATTTTAATCAATCGAAAAACACTAACAACTTAATCAATGAGACAAAATCATGAATCCTGAGTCAATTGAGCCAATTGAAATTATAAAGACTGAAATTATAAATATCAAAATGACATAAGGACCGAAATATAAAAAATATCAACATAATTTACACAATTAAATATTATTATAACTTTAGAGGAATACTCAAATATTTCATCAATATACTTGAGATGAATATAAAACTACTATTTTCATGTGCTTTTTCCTATCCTAATCATAATTTAATATGCATTAACATATTAATGCATATATTTAAAGTGTTTTTCAATAAAAGACTTGTAGGAAGAGTTAGATTAAAGATTTGAAGAAGAATTTGGGAGGCAAGGAAAAACCAAAAAACAAATTTGACAGAAATATCCCACTAATCTAACTCTTAATATTTGGGAGGCAAGGAAAACCCAAAAACATATTTTCTCATGCTTACGCTAAATGGTTTTTATTTTTTATTAATCAAGAATGGAATGGTAGAATTTGTAAAAATCTGCTAGTGGATCAACAAATTAACAATGCAAATGTAATTAAGCTGCATGGTGTCAAATATTCCCAATGCCAAAAACAAGTATTTCGAAAATGTTTGCTCTGGGTTTTGAATTGCCACCACCAACAGTACCTCAAGGGAGGAGGCAAGAGGGAATTGGTAATTCAATATTAATATGTGTGGTATGGTGTGTGCAGCAGAATCCTGTGCTTTAAGATACAATGACACCACTTATAAAGGAATTGACAAATACCACATGTATAATGTCAAACAAACCTCTCAACTCTCACAATTCCTTCCATTCCATTCTTTTTCCATAGCCTACAAAGCAGTCTAGACTATCAGATGCCACTATATTGACTCCATTTCCATGAACCATATATATATATATACAAAGGGAGAGAGAGAGAAAGCATACGCGAGATGGAGCATTAGTGGAGTATCTTCTTAGTGATGAAGCCTCTGGATCTCGCGGCGGTGGCGGTGGATCTGCGAAGATCGGCGGAGGAAGGGGAGGGCGGCGGCGTGAAAAGAGGGCAGCGATGGAGGTGGTAGCGGGCGGCAATAGTGATCGCAGTAGTCACGATGGCGATGGCAGAGGAGGAGGAGGTGCTCCGGTTGCCGGTGAACATGAGGAGGAGCGGCGGCGGGATGACGACGCAGCGGGACTCCTTCGTCCACTTCATCTTCTCTTCTTCTCTTCACCTACCCTAATATTTTATTGGTGAGGTATTGATCTCCATCCGTTGGTTCTTCAAGTGATCGATCTTAGCCATTCATTTTACATCCTTGTTTAACTTATTTTCCCCGACTAAAATATAGCTTCGTCGTTAATTAAGTAAGGAGCTCGCCAAAAATTCAAAATCTTTCTTTGAAAATTTTAATTACAATTGGCGACTAAACATTTTAGTCGGAAAAAGTCAGCTAAAGGCGACTAAAATAATTTTTTGTCACTAAAAGTAAGTTTTTGGCGACTAAAACTTTAGTCGCCAAAGAGAAAAAATAATATTTTTATTTTCCATTCGGCGACTAAAATATTTTAGTAGCCAAAAATTAGTATACGGCGACTAATTTTTTTTTTGTCGCTGAAAGTAAGTTTTTGGCTACTAAAACTTTAGTCGCCAAAGATAAAAAATAATTTTTTTTATTTTCAATTCGGCAACTAAATATTTTAGTAGCCAAAAGTCAATATACAGCGACTAAGTTTTTTTTTTTGTCGCCAATTCTGGCATTTTTAGCGACTAAATTTTTTTTTAGTTGCCAATAATGAATATGCCCCGACTAAAAAAAATTAGTAGCTAAATATTTTACTTTTGGCGACTAAAAAAAATGTTGGTCGCCAATTCCATAACTTTTGGCGACTAAAGTTTTTTTAGTCGCCAATTTTGGTCGCCAAAGGTGCATTTTGTTGTAGTGATTTGCGAGTTTTAGTTTGAAAACCACAGTGATCTAATGTTTATATAGCACAACATGGTCATGTATGGCAACCAAAATAAATGTGATAGAATGTCTTAGGAATCATCACAAAATTTCTTAAGAATTCACACACTTCTTCTTTCAGCACTGTATGGTCAAACAAAAAAAATATGAAACCCTTACCAAACGAAGTTAAACCATAACAATATTTTAACTGGTGCTAGTTCATTGAATTAGGAAAATATTTCGAGAAGAATATTAGGGCTAAAATGATTTTAGAAGAGAGAAATAAATTTTGGAAGAAAACTGGTTTTTTTTGGGACAGTGAGTTATATTAACTTCCAGCACAGATGATCTGTATTTGAAAAATAAAAAAGGGCCTCAAAAGGTGTCAAAAAAAGGTATGGTCAGAACGGTTTGCTAAATATTTGAGTTTAGAACATATTTTCAGAAGAGTTTGAAGACTAAAACCCAATGAAAGATGGTCAAATAATTTTTCTAAGAAAACGGGACAGATTCTGTCACATTTTGGAAAAATTGACGTTTCTCTCTCAATGCTTAAAAGAAAATTATGAAACCAGCGGCATTTGAAAGGTAACTTAAAGATATAAATTTTCCAATTTGAATCACTTGAAAACTCATTCTATAGAATAAACGGTGACCTGGTAAAGTCAGCATTATTGTTGCCTCCAAACAACAATGAAGTTAAAAATATGTTTTGACCACGAAACGTTGTGAAATAATTTTTTTTTTCTTTCTATATTCTAGCACCATGAAAACATGTTAAACTAACTCCAGTAGTTTCAGATTTTATGAAAGTGTTCTCATGAGTTTGTTTGGGTTTCTTCAAAAAGGATTAAAAATCTATTTTGCAGGAAATTCATTATTTTGTGAAAAACACACTTTGTATTCACCATGAATCATACGCAAGACTATAAAAATTATTTCTTGCTACTATTCCCATGTGAAACTCTAATCCTTCATATTTACTTTCATTAGTGGTAACAGGGAATAGATGAAAATAATATTTACGAAGAGTAAACACAAATTCATAAGCATGCAAGATTAATTCAAACAATGGAGAATATTTGAACACATAAGAAAAAAAAAATCAATAGCTAAATTATCTAATCCATGCTTGCAAGAAGGATAGAAATCATATAATCATAAGATTATCATTCTATCAAAATGTAAACATGCATTGAGCTATTGTGTATTAACAATGCACACTCTTGCATATTTTTAATATATAGTTTCAGTTAAGAAAAATATTTATGGGAGGATAGAGGTTGAGTATTCCTACCTTAAGAGCTTTTACAAAGAATTCTCAAAACTTTTTTTGAATTGGTAACCACCAAGGACCTTCTCTTCTTCCTCTCTTTTTCTTTTCTTTTCTACTATTCCTCTATTTTTCTTTTCCTCAGCTGTGGAAATGAAAAGGGGTGAATAGTGCATTATATATAGGAGCTTGGAGGCAATTTTTATTTTTATTTTAATTTTATTTTATTTTATATTTTTATTTTTATTGGCTTGGGAACTATCATCTACAAGAATAGACTTAGAGTATGTTTGCATGCCATGGCATGCCTTGACAGCAACCTTATTGGGAAGAAGGGCAGCCGAAACGCTCTGCCCAAAACAACAAATTTGACTTCTATTTTTTTTTTTGTTTGAAAACCAATGTATATATATCCTAATCACTAGATGTTTTTTCCTCCCTTCTATCCTCTGACCAACTTGTTTATTATTTGTTTAACTCATTTAGTGTCCACAACTGTGTTTAGATACAAAAATTTAATCACAAAAAGATAAATTATTTTATTTAAAGGAATTTTATATTGGTATTAATCATGATGCTATTAACATAATAATTTAATAATCACTATGAATTGACTTAATAGTATGATTAACAAACTAATTAGTTGTCCAAAAATTCAGATTCTTACATGTGTAGGCCGGAAGTGAAGGGCTGAAGTGGTGGAGTTAAGGTACAAACAATTAAATATGAGTTTATTGGTATAATGTAAATTGTATTGATTTGTACATCTTGAAAAATAGTAAACGACCTTGATAAATTATGAAATTTAGGCAGAGATATGTATACTTAATTTTAGACAACTTTTGTATTTTAACTTTATATTAAAAAGATCGATTAGAACTTGTAATCAGATGATCTTGGTTATAGTAGTTTTTATTCATTTTAGCAATGCAAATTTTAGAGGCTGTTTTAACTCACGAAACGAGCTCTTTTTATTGATTTGATGTAACTTGAAGTAAAATATTATTCTGAACACTTTTCATGTTTTGAACTTTTCCAAAAAAAATCATCTTAGGGCAGTTTCTTTTCGTTTTCAGTTCCAGATTTTTTCGATCGAATTTCGTTTAGGTTCTTTTATTAAGTTTTTCTCTCAACCTATTTAGTTTCTACTAAATTCGTTCACGATACCTTTTAGAAAATTTCATTTTGTACAATTTTTGTTCTTTGAGTTTTGATCAATTCGAATGATTTAAGCACGAAACAATGTGTTTTTATACTGCTTCAGCAATTTACTTATGATTAAATTATGCTAACTCTTTTTTTTTTTTTGGCAGAATGGTGGGTCTTACTAACTTTTTATGTAGGGCTAACCCACAATAATTTTATGTTTATTTGTTTATTCTATACTCAATTTATATTTAGTTGTGTATGGGTAAGAAATTAAATGCCACCATATCTCGGGAAATTACCCCTTCTTCTCAGTGCGGGGTGGAACTACTTATCTTGTCCCATAACAAGTATTAAATGTACTTTTATTTGTGTCTGGTGGATACGTGGGTGTCAAATATTTGTACTCATACTAGTATACTTGTATACTGACCCGTTTTGTCTCTTGACAACTCGGGTGCGTTCTATTTGAGCGCAGCCGAGCTTCTTTTGCAGGATTAGTTGGGACTATAGTGGTGACGAGAAATAACTAGAGTTGTTGGACATGTCGTTTGGACTTCTTTTGTTTTCTTGAGCTTAGGGTTAATATTAGTTTATGTATTTATTATTTTTTTATGACTTTAGTATTTTGATAATTTGTCATGGTTTATAACTTTACATTATTTAAGTTGTTTTGACTATTTATTGTTACTTTAATGTTGGAAGTATTGGATAGTTATGAAATTATGGTGGATGATTTGGTTGGTGTTTTGTTAGTTTTTTTTTTATTCCTTGTAATCTTTTGAGCATGGAAATTTACTTAAACCTTATGGAGACGAGAACGTTTAAATTTTGTTTTACCCCTAGGATTTGGATGATGAAATATTGATTGAGGTTTAGTCTTAATTTAATATTTAATTGTCTAAATTTTGGGACGTGGCATTTTAAGTTCATAAATGCTTGGGTCTTACACCCTAATTTTCTTGATGAAATGAAAAGAGTTTGGGATTCAACAATGGTACAAGGTTGGGCAAGCTATGTAATTATGGAGAAGTTGAGAGTTTTGAAAGTTGCTTTAAAAAGATGGAATGTGACAGTGTTTGGTGATGTAGACTCAAAGTTGCAAGAAGCTGAAACTGAACTATACTCTCTAGATTTACAATCTGAACTGAGGGAGTTGGATGAGGTGGAGAAGGGCAGAAGAAATGAGGTAAGGGGTGTGACTTGGAAGCTTAGGAAAAGGAAAGAGTGGATGTAGGTGCAAAAGTCTAGGATGGATTGGGCTCTTAAAGGTGACCGAAATACTAGATTTTTTCATATTATAGCTACAAAGAGATATAATAGAAACTTGATTACTTCTCTTGTGGTTAATAGGGTTGACGTTGAAGAACCCAATGAGGTTAAACAAGCAGCTTGCTACCATTTCCAGAGTTTATTTACTGAACAATGGAGGTATAGGCCAAGAATTGGAGGAGAGCTCCAGAAGATTGGAGCTAATCAGGTAGTTGACATTTTGGAGAGAGAGTTTTCAGTGGAAGAAGTATGAGCTGCTATTAAAGATTGTGATGGCAACAAAGCCTCGGGTTCGGATGGGTTTAATATGCTTTTTTTCAAAAAAGCTGGGAATTTTTGCAAGATGACATCATGAAGTTCATGAAGGAGTTTTACAGTAACAGTAAATTGGGATATTTGGTAAATTGTTCCTTTGTTACTCTTATCCCCAAGAAGGAAAACCCTAATTCTCTTACTGATTATCGGCCTATTAGTTTGATAAATTCTCCCTACAAAGTGTTGTCCAAAGTGTTGGCCAATAGACTCAAGCAAGTACTGCCTACTGTAATTGATAAGATTCAGTCTGCTTTTGTAAGGGGAAGGAATATTTTGGATGGAGTGCTTATAGCAAATGAGGTGGTGGATTGGTGGAAAAAATCAAAAAAGAAGGGCCTCATTGTCAAACTAGACTTCCAGAAAGCTTATGACACGGTTAATATCCAGTTTTGGGTTTGGATCAAGATGGATTCGCTGGATGAAAGAATGTGTGGAATCTGCTCGAATTTCTATTTTGGTCAATGGCTCACCGTCTGCTGAATTTTGTCCACAAAAATTAGACAAGGTGATCCTCTTTCATCTTTTTTGTTTAATGTTGTTGCTGAGGGGCCGAATATTTTGTTGTCAAGAGCTAAAGAGCCGAGGATTATAAAATGAGTGGTAGTGGGTAGAGGGGTTAATATATCTCATCTCCAGTTCGCAGATAACACTATCATATTTTGTGAGGCTGATTGGTCTGAGATTATGGCTGTGAATCACATTTTGAGATGTTTTGAAATGGTCTCGGGGTTGAAGATAAACTTTCATAAAATCTGATTTGTGGTGTAGGTGTTGAAGATGGGTTGGTGGAAGAATTTGCAGCTAAACTGAATTGTCTAAGTCATAATCTTCCTATAAAGTTTCTTGGATTGCCACTTGGTGCCAATCCAGGTAGAAAGCAAGTATGGTAGCCAGTGGTGGAAAAGATTAAAAAGAAATTATATGGTTGGAAGCGTAGGATGCTCTCTTATGCTGGGAGAGTCACTCTTATTAAGTCTGTTCTGTCTTCCTTACCCATCTTCTATGTGTCTTTATTTAAGATTCCGGTGTGTGTGGCTAAAGAAATTGATAAGATTCAAGCTATGTTCTTGTGGAGAGGAGATGAATCTCAAAGGAAAATTCATTTGGTAACATGAAATAAGGTGCAGCTGCCTAGGACTCAAGAAGGTCTTGGTATCCGAAATCTCCTAGTGATTAATGAGTGCTTGATACTTAAGTGGTGGTGGAGATATGCCTTGGAAGATGAAGCTTTGCGGAAATTAGTGATTTATGCCAAATATGGTGTATCTGGAGGAGGTTGGTTCCCTTCATTGAATGGTTTTAGGTCTGTTTCTATTATCTGGAGAGATATTCTTGCTGTGGTACATGTAAATCCTAGGTTGTATAATTTCTTTGTGGAAAATGTGGAGCTTAGGATTGGTGATGGGAATAGGGTGAAGTTTTGGGATGATATTTGGAGGGGATCCTTAAGTCTTAAATCCCAATTTCCTAGGTTGTACCAGCTGACTTTAGACAAAGAGATCACTCTGAAATTGTAGCTTTCTTGTCGGGACAACACCAATAATTGGTGCTTTAATTTTAGAAGGCCCCTTCTTGGTTGGGAGGTATATGAGGTGCTTAGGCTGCAAAATATGTTGGGATCAAGGCCTTGCCCACATAGTGATCAAAATGATTCCATTAGTTGGAAAGTTCAGCAGTCAAGGTTGTTTAAAGTTGGAGCTATGTATAACTGGTGCATGCAAAGTCTTGGCCCTGTCTATAGCTTATCAGATTTAGTGTGGAATAATTTTGCTCCTCCTAAGGCTAAGTTTATTACCTGGCTTGCTTGGAAGGGTAGGCTAAAAACTTCTTCATTTCTTAGCAGAATTGGTGTATTGTCAAGTCCTGCAGTGTTGCCCTGTGTGTTGTGTAAAGCTGAGGTGGAAACTGCTAATCACCTTTTTCTATCTTGTTTCTTTGCATGGAATGTTTGGTCAAAAATCATGGACTGGTGGGACATTGAGTGGGTAATACCAAGTTCTCTTGATGACTTGATGCATTGGTGATTGGGGTGAAAGTTTAGGAAAAAGGCAAAGCAAGTTTGGAGAGTTATTTTCATCTCTGTGGTTTGGTCTCTATGGTTATATAGAAATGACTGCATTTTTAATAATACTCAGTTCTCGTTTGGTAAACATTTTGGGACTAAAAAAGCACAAAAAGACAAAATAGGTTATATAAGCCAATAAGACAAAATGTTACATCCAAATCATAATCATTACACTTTTTCTCTCACAAAAGTCAAAAAAAATCCCAAAATGAAAACCAAACGAGGCTAAAAAAGCCAAGCTAAAAAAGTCTCAACACAAAAAAGTTGGCTACTGTAGGTAATGTTAAACAAAGCTTCAGCCTGATATTGAAGATTTGTGTGGGGCAATAAAAGTTAGAGTGGTCATGTGGGTGAAGTCTTATGATTTGGGTTGTTTCTACTCCATTCATGGGATTGTCTCAAATATTAAATGGGTGAGTCAACATATTTAAGGGTTGGAGATGATGGGTTAACTCTGCTTGTTTTGGTTATTGGGGCTATGATGGGTTCTGTGCTGCTAGTTTTGCTATGCTCCGGATTGTTTGTTTTGGGTTGCTATGCTTTAGATTGTTTGTTTTGGGTTTCTGATTGTTTTGGTATCTGAGGTGTTTGCTGATCTGCTTATGATCTGTTCTTCTCTGGTTGTTGTTCTATTTTCTTCAGCTTGCTGATCTGCTTTGACTCTGTTGCTTTGGCTCTGTTAATCTGTTGCTGCTGCTGGGGCAGTTCATCTAGGGCATTTGATTTGTTACTTTGGAGTTGTAGTCAAGTTTGATTTGTAGTCGTGTGGAGGTTGGTTTCTCATCAACTTCCTAGGGTGCTAGCATATGATTGGGCGTGCTCTTGGGTGCTAACTTAGTTGAGATCTCTCTGTTCGCTATGATGCTTGTGCACCCTCTCTTTGTCTTTTTTATTGATGTAATCTTTTTCATCAATAAAATTTATTCTTCTGTTGATAAAAAAAAAAAAACTATTTGTATTATTAAGTTGTGTCATAGACGTGTTCATATTGAAAAATGATCAATTATAACCCCTTTAACTTATGTACAATTTAAATCTTGTTATTGCGTAATGTCAAAAAAAAAAAACAAAAAAACCCTTACCCATTTGCTAACATGGCTGAGTGGTAGGCCATAAAGATTATAATTGATCATTATAATCGAGTTCACTATATATTATATTAAATGATTGAGAAGACAACATGAAATGGGACGAGATGTCATATTTTATCATTAATTTGTGACATTATTACGTGATGGCTTCGAATGGAGAGGTTAGAGAATTCTGATTATTTTGGACTCAATTCAATTATTTGGAATCTTTTGCTTATTTATTTATTTTTTTTATAAAAAAAAACTACCAAAAAAAAAAATAATACTTGTTTAGTTTGATTTCTTTTAAAAATAATTTTAAATTATTTTTATTGAAATTTTTATATATTTTAGTCAATCTTTATATTTTCCAGATGAATTTAATCAAAATATATCTAAAAAGTAAAATAAATTGATTAAAATATTTTTAAAAAATCACTAAAAATAAACGAAAATTATAACAAAAACGTGTTTGCATTTTTGTTCTAATTTTCGTTTATTTTTAGTTATTTTTTTTCATATTTTAGTTAAACCTTGTATTTTTTAGATACATATAATCTTGATGTATCTAAAAAAAATTTAAAAAATGACTAAAATATAAATAAAAAAATCAATAAAGACAAATGAAAACTGATCTAAAAATAATTTTTGAAAATGCAAACCAAAAGTAAATTATGAGTTTTTTTTTTTATTTTGTCAATTTAAATTCTAAATTTTTTATTAGTTTTCAATATAAATATTTGCTTATTTTCGTCAAGTAAAATAGATGAAAAATAGATGTTTTAGTCATTAAACTCAATAAAAATGGTACTTTAAACATTTTATGTATATCTACATTGAGTTTAATAATTAAAATATTATTTTATGTTGATTTTACGTAACAAAAATAGACGAATGATTTAGATTGAAAACAAATCAAAAAATTAGAATTTAAATTGATAAAATTCAAAACTCATAATTTATTTTGTTAGAAGCCTTAAATCCTGAGATTTTTTTTGTATTTGTCTCAATTTTTTTTAACTCTCTACTCTTTTTTCTTTTTTTTTCGATAAAGTAAATTTTCTTTTCATAAAGTCAGTTATTTTAAGATACAATAATTTCAATATATTGTTTTTTTTTTTAAATGTCAAATTTCAAAACTTTAAATTGTCACATAAATCTTTAAATTTGACATTTTAATTGGAGCGGAAAACTCATTTTGAAAGTCGTTTTTATTTATTTATTTATTATTTATTATTTTTAATAAGCAAAGCTTCATCGGAGGTCCAATTTGAGATGTTGTGGGCTTACTTTGGGCCTATAATGGTGATTAACCTTTTTATTTGTAGGATCAAATAGATCATTTATATAAAAAATTAAATTGATTGGATATCAATAATCACATAATTGAAACATATTTATGATTACAAAATAGATAGTAAGTATAATACTAAAACCATCTATTTTTTATTTATTTTTTTAAAAAAACAAATGCAATCCAATAACTATCGATATTGGATCAACCTATTATTTTGTATGAATTATCTACTTAGAAAATTCTCTAAAATTAAATCACTAATACTGTGTTTGGTTGGGAGATTTGAGGAAAGATTTGGAAAGGGAAATGGAAAAAATAAGTGAAACGTGAATAAAACATATTTATATTTCACCTAGTTTCACGCACCTTTTCTCTTTCTCTTTTCAAATCCTTCCCTAAATCTCCCAACCAAACATAGCATAAAGAGAGCTCAAACTTTATATATATATATAATCTATCTTTATAAATATATATATATATATTATCCAATATATAATTGGATTTTTCGAGTTCAACTGGTCATCTCTTACTCACTGTGGTGTACGGGATGAAAATTGTTCTCTCAATATAATTTGAGATCCCTTTTATTGTGATAACTTGACATTCATTCCACTGAATCAACTAATTAGAGTTCAATTCCTTAGTCGTTGACTAAGGGATTGACGTTAATGTTGTATTTGGTTGGGAGATTTGGGGAGGAATCTGGAAAAAGAAAGGGAAAAGGTGTGTGAAACTACGTATTTCACCTACATTTTTCATTTTCCTTTCCAAATCCCTTCTCAAATCTCCCAACCAAACACAGCATAAGGGTTAGACACTTTTTTTTATGAGAAAAATTTATAGGCTTTTTTTTTTTTTTTATCAATAAATAAATTAATTTTATTTAAAAAAAAAAAAACGAAATACACAAATAACATGAGAGATAAGTCAAAGTGCTACAAAGCATTGTATCATCGTAATAGGAACGGGCCCGAGTTTTTAACAAGAAAATCATGTTGAATAAAAATCATGTCTACGTATATAATTCAAGAGATAAAAATTTAAGCCAAATTCAATTTATATTATAAAGATAATTACGAGATCTATATAGAAATGATTTAAAGAACTCACAAATCTCGATCAACTTGAGAATATATACTTGAGAGCTTCGCTAAGCCAAAAACCTAAAAAGTAAAAAGATAGTTTATGCAAAAATTTGAGCCAAACAAAACAAAACAACAAAAAAAATCATTAGGCCAGGACCTAAAAGGTATGTAAACAATAATCATAAAAGCAGGCCAACTATATTGACGAACAATAGTGAGCATGGATTGTTAAAAAATGAGGGAATTGCACAGGTAGCGTTCGGTAACGTTTACGTTTTTTTTTTATGTTTACAAAAATTTTATAAATTGATTTTTGTTTATTTTTAGAAAAACATAAATTACAAACGCGTTTGGTTTGAACAAAATGTTTAAAAATATAAACTAAAAAATATATTTGTTCAAGCTTAAAATATTTATATTTATTTTTTATTATTTATGACAATGGGATCACACACATTATAATTGAAAAAAATTAATTGAAAAAATAATTGAAAAAAAAATAATTGGAAAAAAAATTATTTGAAAAAATTATTTGAAAATAAAAAATTAATTGAAAAAACTGAAAACGTAAACTCATTTTTTGAGTTTATGTTTTTTTTTTTAAATTTATAAACTGAGACAACCTTTTATAAACTAAAAAAATTATCAAACAAGTTTTTATGATAATTTTTAAAATTTTTATAAATATAAACTGAAAACGGAATAGTTACCAAACAGGCCCATAGTAGTGGGATTGATAATTTCTTTTTTTTACATAAACATGGAGGGGTTTGCACCCATGTTATTTGGGTAATTTTTTTATTTTCTTATCAAATTGTATTGTAATTCTCCCTTAAAAAATAGTAACCCAATAAGGAATTATCAAATACTTTTAGAAGAAGCTCAAGTAGCATTTTAAAATAATAATTATTTTAAGAGACATAATATTGAGTGTTAACGTGCTTCAAAAACACTAAATAATTTATTGAACCGAAGTTTTATTTAAATTTTGTCTTATTTTGACATGGGTTAGGTTTTTCTCATGTTAAAATCTCAACATAATAGAAATTAAGGGGCCCATAGGACCTAACACGGGTCTCGTTTTGATGATCTAAACCGTTCATTTTGTGGAGCTCGCAATGTATATTATCCTTATAAAAATTTGGAGCGACTTGATAATCGTAAGCTTTTCATTTTATTACGTTTGTTTCTAAAAAATAAATGGTCTATATTTGTCAACTATTTTTTTAGAGACAAATGTGATAAAATGAAAAAGCTACGATTATCGAATCACTCTAAATTTTTTCATAGATAATATACATTTCAAGTCTTACAAAATATACATTTCGAATCATTGAAATGAGACCCGTGTTGGGCCCTACAAACCCTTCAAGTTATATCACGTTGAGATTCCAACATGAGAGAAGCTTAATCAAACGATTGTAATAATAGTTTTTTCCCTCTTTCTCAATCTCTTTAATTGTGTAAAAAAAATAATTTGTTTTAAAAAGAAAATTTAATTTTCTATGTATTTCTTTTTCATTTATCCTTATTTTATCTAAATCACTCAATCCAAACAGACTATCCAAATAGAAACTCCCCGGGCTTGGGGCGAGACTATCCAAATAGAAACTCCCTGCACCAAACACAGCCTTGGTCTCTCTCTCTCTCTCTCTCTCTCTCTCCCCTCTGCTATTTTCTCACCCGTCCCCTCAGCCTGTCTCACAATGGTAATTACTCTTCTCTCTAAGGCATATATCATATACTATATGCTTCTCAACATCTTTTTAGCTACTTCGCATGCTGTCAATTTATATGTATATTTGTAACATGTCATCTTGATTATTTGTTCTCCCAAAACATAAAATAAAAAATCTAATTAATTGTGTTTGTAATTTGAATAAGTGGAAGTTAATGTTTGTCAAATATTTGAGATATTGATCAATGTAACTGCTGCCAGTGTTGATTATTCAGATCAGTTAGAGCATCTCCAAACAATTCACTACTTTTTTCAACTCAAACCCTTTCATCAAATCCTACTAAAAATTTATCCCTTATCCCAAATGTCCCTTTTCATCAAATTGATGAAAAAAAATCCATCTCCAATGCTTTATTTATTTATTTGTTTATGTTTTGATTGGCACTGGCTGTCTGGACCAAAGCTCAACTACCCTCGGCAAGAGTTTTCCGCAAATATACCACGGTTAATTTAAGGGTTTTTCCCAATCCAATGCCCCAAATAATTCTATCCCTAAACTTTGGAGGGAGCACACCCAAGACCAAGTTGCCAACAGGCCAACCTCTTGCTGTTTAATCTTTTTAAATTTTCATCAAATTAAAGTTTGATGAAAAAAATGTGTCTCCTTTGTTTTGATGAACATTTGATAAAAAAAAAAATTGTGATGATTTTTGAGAACTTTTTCATCAAATCAAATTCAATGAAGAAAATAGTAAGGATTGGAGATGCTCTTAGGTATTCATATCGTAGATTTTGTTATATATTAGTTTTACAGTTTGGGCCTACCAATTCTGATGCACTTCTATCATAGTTTCTCTTCTGTCGTGTTTTAAGGGTTGTTTGAACAGATGTTTCAGTCAATATTCATTCAGTGTGTGAAATTTGGTTGGATAACACTTAAATTAATCTCCCTAATAAAAGAATAAAGAAAGAATAAAGAAAGAAAATGAACACTTCCAATATGGGGAATTTTTTTATTTTTTTATTTATTTTTTATGATTGAGAACATTGGGTCTACAAAATGTGTCTGATGCAATAGACTCCTTAGTTCATGTAGCATAGGTTCTAAGGTTCTCCATCTGAGTGCTAGCAAGGGGTGTGCGTGTGTAGTTTCTTGCTATAGGAGAATGCAAAGCAAGAAGAAATTTACTATTTAAGTTTACATTCTTCTATATATGTCAAGAATCCCATTTCTTTCCCTGACCTTATTCCTTTTGTGTTTTTTTGCTTGCAATGTCCCTTCCTTACTCCTCCCACTTCCATTATTGTTGTTGTGATCAGCCAAGAGTGCATGGTGTAGTGCATCCATGTAATAGGTATCACTCATAGAGAACATTGGCGGGACAACCCTACTCTATATTACACTAATTAATCTTAATTATGCTTATAATTATGAGCTTTATATGATTTTGAATGCTAATTATATGATTATATGTGCTTTTGAATTTCTATTTGTTCACCATAGGAAGTTTGATTTTCTATTATAAAATTTAAACTAAAGACCGTAGAGGCGACAGAAACCGAAATTGAGTGTGTTATTGCGATCAGCCTAATTTTTAGAGCTTACGGTGAAATTTAATTAAAAATTGATTCGAATCAAAATAATCAAATTAATTCGATTTAATTAAGTTCATTTGATTAGGCTTAAGCCTTGATTAATCAATATAATTAGTGAAACCTATATATGTGCTAATTAGGGGCTTAACTCAAATCATTGAGCTCATTTCTCACCTCTTGGTTGAGTCTATACACTTTAGAGAGGAAAAATACTTGATTGAGAGAGAGAGAGAGAGAGAGAGCAAATTCTTAGAGAATTGACTTCAAGGTTGAAGAATTGGGAAGCTAGGCTCAAGAATTTGATAAAGTTAGAAGGATTGAAGGCTCCAAGTGAGTATTTGGACTCTAATGCATAAGTTAAAGTTCATGAATATGTGTATTCAAGAAGAATTAGTGAATTGTTGTAGAATACAAACTTAATATGATGAATTTGGTGCCAAAGTGCTCATGTATGCATAATTTTATTAAGCCACATGATTTTCACCATCATTTCTACCATTTGAAATGGTATTAGAATCCATATCACACGTGCATGCATAATCCATGTAATTATGAAGCTTGGTTGCATGTGTTTTGAAGTTGTCAAGAAGAACATGAAATGATTTGAGAATTGGATCATGGTTTTGGACAATTGATCTCAAATTACTCATGTTCTCATGCTATATACTGTCTTTCCATATTTTTGTACCAAAAACACGAGCTTTGGACCTTTGAACATGAAGTTTGAGCTTCAAATACAGTTCTAGAATTCCAGAATTCGTCATGTCCACTCGAGTGAGGAAAGTGTCGCTCAAGCGTAAAAATCAAACTCCTAAAAGTTTTGCAGACATTGATGTCCGCTCGAGCGAAAAGAATTGCGCTCGAACGCCCACTCACATGTTTTGACTATTGGCTCGAGTGACCAAAGTCACGCTTAAGCGCAAAAAATGAGACAACCAATACTTTTGCAGACCAAAGGGGTCCGCTCGAGCGAGAAAAGCTGTGCTCGAGCGGAGAACCTTGTTTCAGAAATTTTAAAAAGTTGTTTTATGATTCGTTTTCTGTTCGCTTTCATTTCTAAGCACTCTTAGGCATGCATTGAACATTGTAAATGAATTAAAGGTCACGAAAGAAGCCTAAGAACATTAAGCAAACTAAAGAACGGATTGAATGGTATTATGATTCAATGTGTTATGAATTATGTAGGGTCAAGTGCAAGGACGAATCAAGCACCAGAACACTGTAAGTAATATCTTTGCAAATATATTTTTGTATATGCACTATTTTCTAAATGATGCCTATGTTGTAAGGTTCTAAACTTTTGAAGTGATATTATGAATGAATATTCTAATCATTAATTTTGAATGGAATATGCGAAGTGATTGATGTATGGGTATGAAATGGGCCTAAGGCCGTTCAATATATTTAGTAAGGACATTCTGTATAATTGTTAAATAGGTTGAAGGCCGTTCGGGATAAGGAATTGAATGGACCTAAGGTCGTTTGGATACAAGAATGAATATGTATATGACCATGGATTTAAATGTGTGCACACAAATATGTATATGAATTGGACCCAAGGTCGTTCTGTGTGCATTGGACCTAAGGTCGTTCTGTGTGTATTGGACCTAAGGTCGTTCTATGTGTAAGTTGGATCCAAGGTCGTTTTGCCCATGATGGACCCAAGGTCGTTTTGTGTGCTACATGGACCCGAGGTCGTTTCGTGTTTGAGAAATGATAGAAAGGACCTGAGGTTGTTTTGCTTTATTATTGATTTCCAAATGTAATAGTGAATTATGATTGTAAGAATTTTGTTCATGAACTCCTTTGCTTTGGTAGTATTCACTGGGCGTTAGCTCACCCCTTATTTGTATGTATATAGGTGAGCAGCGGGATGTCCAGCCTCAACCCCAGTGAGCAATGAGAAACCAAGTTTTGAGGAGTCAACTAAGGTCACCTCACGCAAGAGGCCTTACTTTTGTTTTGCTTTTCCTTTTGTTCTTTTGTGGTCACGTATGACCAACCCTGTGTATAACTTTGGTTTTTGTTAATACTAGCTTTGAATGATCCTGGACTTATGTAATACATGCATAATATGGATGTTTGTATAGTGTGAGTTATTTCATATTTGAGAATGTTTTTTGGTTAAGCCATGTATGCACAGCTCATTAGACAATCTTTGTAAATTTTGCTTCCGCAATTTGGCCCATTATTATTAAATATGATCTGATTTCTGACTGAGGCCGCGGGTAATCTCATGATTACTGGCTGGTTATGACTCTAATCCATAGGGGCGGGTTGGGTCATGACAATTGGCTTGGTGAGGTGTTAAGACCATGGTTGTTAGTGTCGTATGATTTACAACTCGATTCATACGACTCGATATGATTTTCAACAAAAACAATTCGAATTGTGCTATTGAATCGCAAATTGAGTGAATCGTTACGATTTATACGATTCATTGCAATTCTATTTATGTTTTCTTACTTTATGCATGAAACGACGTCGTTTTCGCTAAACTAACAAGATATATAGAAGAGATCAATTAGTTATATTGATATATATATATGATGTTATATGTATATATACATATATAAAATTTAGTTATATTGATATTTACATCATTTTAAACACACTAAGTGAACTTTTATATGTATATAGATATATAAAATTATATATTATATCAAATAAAATGAATCTTGTGATTCATGATTCGATACGATTCACTATTTTAATAAAACGATTCACGATTTGACAACAATACTCAAGATATGTTGGCATGCAACTTCTGCGTTGGCCACATTTACACATTTAGATTCCTCTACTGGATTGCTCTACTAACCCTCTTAAGTCTTGTATTAAGCTAGCTAATTATACTACTAAGGAAGGTCAATGAACTCTAACTTAATTAAGACCATGTTTGGTAGGTGGCATTGGCGGCCTAGAAGCCTCTCAGCTTGCTAGAACTAGCCAAGTGCACAATTGGGGCTGGCAACCTTGAAGCCCAGGTCATGATTTGGTGGGTGTCACCTTGGGACTAAATGGGTAGGGTATTACATGTCTTGACCCCCCAAGCAAGAGGACCTAGTTTATGATCTTTTTTTTTTTTTTTTTTTTCACATTGGACACCCTAGTTAGTTGTTCCCCTGTTTATTCTCCTTCTCTATCTCTATTATTCTTTCTATTTTCCTATTTTTTGTCTATTACTCTATTTCTCTGCTGTTTTCAATTCTCTTATTTGTTCTTCTTCTTCTTCTTCTTCTTCTTCTTTATTTCATTTTTTTAACTTATCTGGCTATTCATTTTCCCTTGTTTCTAGCTTATTTCTTTTTCTGCTCTTATTCTCATGCTTTATATTTGCTCATGAACCACGCCATAGCTTTTGGTACTTTGGTTGTTTGGCAGTATGTGGTATTCTTTGGATAAGCCATTATACTACCAATCACTTATAACAGTTTGCACTGTGGCTGCATGGACCTTGGTTCTTCGGCTAGAATGTTGAGTTCAGTCCTCCTGATTGATCCATCTATTTAAGTTTTATGGTTAGGCTATGCTTTTTTATATAAGTTTCCCATATAAACTACTTTTTATAACTATTTATTAGGTTGTGTTTTGATTTTTTTAAAACTAGATTTCTATCTGTTTGACAGAGTGTTACCAATAATTAACAATGCCTTAATTGTGAGGACAAAGCAACTAGTTAACTCCTTAATAATTTTTGTGTTGGCAATTTCATTCCAGGAATTAAGCTTGGAATTTTTATTTATTTTTAGCTTAGTTTAGTCTTGAGCATGTTTTGTAATGAAGATTAGATTCACCATGGAAGATTGCTACTTTGAGCTTTGTGCATACAGACAGATTCTAGTTTATGTGATGCTATAAATCGTGCATTTGTGTTGGCATCATATAGTGGTTTTTTTTTTTTATAATGTTTTTTAGTCTTTTAGGCTTGTTTTGTTGTGTTCATGGCCATAATTAGTTTAGTTTTGAAATATAGGCTAGATTAACTATTGGGCCTTTGTTCATATAGAACTTTTCCTTTCGAACACAGGGGAGCTTCGCGCAATTGAGAACAAAATCATATTTATGTAACTAGTTCTAGTGCATTTAGCATTTGAATACAGAGCATTTCTTTAGAAAAGTGTGCTTATTGTTCGAACACAACAGTGTACAGTTTGAAAATGTGTCATTTGATGTGCGACTTTGTGGCATGTCTAGAACAGAAGTCTTTGACCTTGTTCACTTAGGATTTCTATCACTTTAGATAGGAGTCTTGACTTGATGGAGTTACCCACTACATTGAGAGCTTAGAATTCCCAAGAGAGCTTTGTACAGTTTATATTTTTCTTTCATATGATTGTGAGAGAGTTGCTAGGTTAAATTATAGACTTAAGTGTATGCACTTTCGGTGATCAAGTTTGGAGCTTGGAAGATCATGTTCATGTGGAGTGGCACAACTAGTGGAGATCTGGAGGTAAGTGAGAGATAGGACAGTCGTGAAGGCAGATTGGATAACAAAACTACTCTATTTGTGAATAGGTATGATCTTGATAAGCTTTGTATTTGATCTTGATTTAATAGGTAGCTTGTTCACATGGTATTTTCACACGTTTGGGTTTTCACATTAAATCACATCTCTCTCATGTGATTGCTCTTTCTTTATATTGGAATTTAGTAATTGGTTAATTAATTTTGGATTCATCTAGAAAATCCAAATTAAAGAAATTTCGATCAGTTTTGATTTAAACTGGAAAACAATAGAGGATGTTTTGGAACAGGTTTCTAAGATATTTTAGGAAGAGTTCCAATTATGTTAAGAAATGACTAATTGTTGTAAACTGTGGGTAAAATGTGTACTTTTCAACCCGTATTAGGTATTGGTTTGATGAATCACAACATAACAATCCATTAAAGATTCAAATATTTAGTTGCTTTGACTCGAATGTTACAAATTCAGAGTTCTTAGTTATCAGTGAGCAAACATTTCCATTGAAGCAAATTAATGGTAAAAGCCGGCTAAAGACTCTTAACTGAACTTAGACGATAAAGCATGGATAGTTGTCACGACCTAAACCTGCCCCTATAGGTTTAGCGTCGTAACTGGCCAGTAATCCTTGGATTACCAAAGGCCTCTTAACATAATAATGAATAATTAGGGGCTACAGAAGCAAATATATAAAATATACATAGTCCATCGAGCTGTGAAGACATACATAGGACTGATAATCTTAAACTTTTATAAACATACGAGTGACGTCAAAAGATACAGTATTTGCATGTCACTTCATGTACATAAAAAAAAAAAAAAAATTCTTCATCATGGAGCAAAAAGGAACAAAGTCTTATACAGTCATAATTAACACAGCCATTAGACTTGACTTAATCTGGAACCTCTTCGAGAGGCACAAAGGTTGGTTGACAAAAGCTGAAATGCCAAGTCCTCAACTCTGAGCCTGGTCATGTGCCTGATCACCTACATACATAATATAAATAGTGAGCGGGAGCCCAGTGAATAGTAACAGAGTAAAGGGTTAAATGAATGACGTCCCATGACTAAGCTTGTACATAGAATAAATTCATATTCGTATTCTTATTCAATACGTACATAGAATTTGGAATTCATGCGTGACCGTACAAAGCTTATCCATTAGCGCTAACAGATCATTTGCAAAACATCTTAGATTATACTTGTCAGTTCCATAGAGGAACCTCCGGCCAGGTATGAATAACTTATCAGTTCCACAAAGGAACCTCCAGACTAGGAACGGATAACTTGTCAGTTCCATAAAGGAACCTCCAGCCAGGTACAGATAACTTGTCAGTTCTATAAGAAACCTCTGGTTCGGGTACAGATAGCATACTTGAATTATAGCATAAATACTACAAACATTTGTTAGAGTTGGACAATCATTCATAGTATAAAACATGGCATTCCATAGAACATATTTTATTCCATATACAAAAAAATAATTTAACTTGAACATAACTTTACTAAATTATTACTCACAGATAACAGATGATTCCAAGTAATGGACAGAGTAGGCAATTTAGATATCTCGTGGCACGTGACCTACACAGATACGGATCAAATACGTACTGAATTATAAACCCAGAATCATAAACTTAGTTCTTTCTTGTCTTGGTGTGTTTCTACTTCTTTATTCTCATTATGGTGTCTTAAACTTGGCCTAAGAATGCCTAAGATGGAAAGAGGATACAAAAATGCACTTGAAAACATTTAACAAAAATTGTTGAAAACAGGGTCCTTGCTTGAGCATAATTTCCTATGCTCGAGCGGACATGCAAAATGTGAGTGGTCGTTCGAGCATAAGATTTGTCGATCGAGCGGTCTGTAAACTTTTGTAAATGTGCTGGTTGCTTGCTTTTTCCGCTCGATGCTCACTCGATATCGAGCGTGAGAGATATGCCTTCGCTTGAGCATAACTCTTGCCACTTGAGCGATCTGTAAAACATAAGAACTTCTGGGAGCATGCATTTCACGCTCGAACGGACTTCTAGTCGCTCGAGTGGAAGTGCATGCACTCAGAGTGGTCGTTCGAGCGTAGGAATAGAATTCTAAAATTTCCAGAATTGCTCCAAAGTTCAAAACTTAGATTCAAAGTTGAAGAACATGGTCTCTAGGGCCAAAAACTTGAAAAAGCCATAGGAAACACTTATAAATGGTAAAACCATAGTGAATTCAAAATCATTTCACAAGACCAAAGCTCAAAAGCTTGTCAAGCATACAAAACCAAACTTGAAATGTTGAAAATATATAACTTGCATGTAATGGTATGAGTTTTAACCTTTCAAAACATAATCAAATGAGGTAGAAACATGTGAAATGTGATGAAATGTGATGAACTTCCAAAATCAAGCCATGATCAATGCATACATGTGAGACTTCCTCAAAATCAAGCTCTAAATGCAAAAGAATTAGCATGCAAGTATGATTATCAATGCATGCATGTGAGACTTCCTCAAAATCAAGCTCTAAATGCAAAAGAATTAGCATGCAAGTATGATTATCTTCTTAACTCTTCTGCCTAGACTTGATTCTTGGCTTAATTAACTAATTCTCTTGAATTCATTCATTAAAGACTACAAATATACAACTAAAGGAGTGAATTTCTACCTCAAGTCTTGAATTCTCAAGTATAAGAGCTTAATTGTCCAAGTTCTCTCCAATCCCTTTTCTTTTCTAGAAATTCCTTTTATTGAGCTCAAATCTCACAAAATTCTCAAGCTTAGAACTCAATCTTCCTATTATCTCTCTCTCTCTCTCTCTCTCTCTCTCTCTCTCTCACGTTTGAATTCAAAGATGAGTGAATAAGAGTGCAAAATGTATTAAGAAAATCAAAGTGGCCTTATATAGGCTCCACTTGGAAGACTTCATTAATGGTTAATCAATTGACATTATTTATCTAATTTAATCATTCCGAATCGAATTTCGATTGGACCTACCATAAAATTCTAAAAATTCTAAATAACACGTAAATCAAGTCAATTTCTGAATCGGATGTCGATAAGGCCTTTAATTCACAAACCGAAACAAAAACATGAACAGATCTTCCTACGTTGAACATATATAAACATAAATAATGCAATGCACATGTAATTAACTCAGGATTTCTTTTTAATTACTTGTTAGGCATACTTAAGCATGAATTAACGTTAATCATGGGTTGGGGTTATTACAGTCTTCCCCCCTTAAAGAGTTTGGTCCTCCAAACTCAAGTTACCTTCATTCTGGAAGAACACCGGATTCAAAGGAAACAACTCAGGGTATCTTTTAATCATGTCTTCTTCTATTTCCCAAGTTGCATAAGTTCCTCCCTGATTCTGCCAATCAACCTTCACTAACAGAATCTCCTTGTTTATCAATTTCTTGATTTGGCGGTTCACAATTTGCATTGGCCTCTCCTCGTATGTATAATAATCTTTTAGAAGTACATGAGTCGGCTCAATCACATGTAATGGATCTCTCAAATAATCTCGAAGCATAGAGATATGAAATACATTGTGTATATGTTCCATGACTAGTGGTAAAGCTATCCGGTATATCACTGAATTAATCTTCTCAAGGATTTCATAGGGTCCAACATATCTTGGTACCAATTTGCCTTTCACGCCAAACCGTGTCTAGCCTTTCATTGGAGTCACTTTGATAAATATGTGGTCCCCAACTTCATATTTCCTGTCTCTTCTTCGGACATTGGCATAGCTCTTCTGGCGACTTTGTGCAGTTTTCAGTCTTTGCCGAACAATTTCACATTTTCAGTCGTCTTTGGCACAAGTTCCAGTCCCAACACAGGTCGATCACCTACTTCGACTCAACAAATCGGAGAACGGCATTTCCTACCATACAAAGTTGCATATTGGGCCATACCAATACTTGAATGAGATCTATTGTTGTACACAAATTCGGCCAGAGGAAGGTAAATTTCCCATTTGCCTTGAAAGTCTAACATAAACATCCGTAACAAGTCCTCCAATGTTTGAATGGTTCGTTCTGATTGGCCATCTGTCTATGGGTGATAAGCACTACTTAATCTCAATTCAGTCCCCAAAGCTTGTTGCAAACTCTGCCAGAATCTTGAAGGAAACTTGGGGTCTCAGTCAGACACTATGGATACTGGAACTCCATGTAATTTCACAACCTCATTGACATACGAATTAGCCAACTTATCTGCATTATACAAAGATTTGACAGACAGAAAATGAGCAGACTTAGTTAAACGATCAACAATAACCCAAATAGAATCCATACCTCGAGAAAAGCGAGGCAATCCCACGATGAAGTCCATGGTAATGTACTCACATTTCCATTCCGGTATCGGAAGCGGCTGTAATAAACCAGCGGGTCGTTGATGTTCAGCTTTGACTTGTTGGCAATACAAACATCGGGCTACAAAATCTGCAATGCTCTTTTTCATTCCAGGCCACCAGTAATTCTATTTCAAATCATGATACATCTTTGTGTTTCCTGGATGCATGGCAAATTTGGAATTGTGAGCTTCTCTCACGATTCGTTTCCTTAAATCAAGACAATCTGGCACACAAAGATGACTCTGAAATTTCAACATATTGTTTTCAAATACAAACTCGAGCCTTGGTTTTGAGTCAATTTCATTCACAATCTTTTTCAGGAACTTATCTTGCAGTTGTTTCTCTTTAATTTCTTCGATGATTGCAGGTTAGGCAGATATAGCAGCTAAGATACCACCTTGTTCTCGTAATACAACTTCAATATCATTCTTTTCCAAGTCGCATAGTAATTCCTTCTGACCAGTAAGCAAACATGACAAACTTCCTATCGACTTTCGGTTTAAGGCATCTGCCACAGTATTAGCTTTTCCCGAATGATATAAAATCTGTAGATCATAGTCCTTGATCAATTCCAACCATCTTCTCTGTCTCATGTTCAGTTCTTTTTAGGTAAAGAAGTATTTCAAACTTTTATGATTGGTGTACATCTCACAAGTCACACCATACAAATAATGTCGCCAAATTTTCAAAGCAAACACCACAACTGCCAGTTCAAGATCATGAATCGGGTAATTCTTTTTATGTGGTCGAAGTTACCGAGAAGCATAAACAATTACCTTTCCACTTTGAATTAATACACAACCCAAACCTTTGTAGGATGTATCACTGTAAATCTGAAGCCCATCAGTACTATTAGGCAAATCTGGTCTTCAACTCTTGAAAAACAGACTCCCTTTGATCATTCCAATCAAATAATACATTTTTCTGGGTTAACTGGGTCAATGGCATAGCAAGTTTTGAAAAGTCTTTCACAAATTTGTGGTAATAGCCTGCAAGTCCCAAAAAACTACTGACTTCTGACACATTCGTCGATTTAGGCCAGTCCACAATAACTTCAACTTTTTGTGGGTCTACCAGTATGCCATCCCTATTGATTACATGGCCCAGAAAGGCTACGCTGTCCAACCAAAATTCACATGTGGAAAGTTTTGCATATAATTTCTTTTCCCTTAGGATTTGTAAGGCAGTTCTCAAATGATTCTCATGTTCTTCTTTGCTTTTGGAGTAAATCAATATATCATCAATAAAAACAACAATAAATTCATCCAGAAATTGTTTGAACACCCTATTCATTAAATCTATGAACGCTGCAGGTGCATTGGTTACCCCAAATGGCATTACCAAAAATTCATAGTGTCCCTATCTAGTTCTGAATACAATTTTCTCTATGTCTTCTGCCTTGACTTTTAACTAGTGATACCCGAATATAAGGTCAATTTTAGAAAACACTTGGGCTCCCTGAAGTTGATCAAGCAGGTCATCTATTCGGGGTAATGGATATTTGTTCTTTACGGTTACTTTATTCAACTCACGGTAATCGATATATAGTCTCAAAGATCCATCTTTCTTTTTGACAAACAACACTGGGGCTCCCCAAGGTGAGGTACTTGACGGATGAATTTCTTGTCTAAGAGTTCTTGGAGTTGAACTTTTAATTCTTTCAGTTCAAAATTCAACATTCTATACGGAGTTTTAGAGATAGGTTGTGTTCCAGGTATTACATCAATGGTAAACTCAATTTCCCTATCAATTAGATTTCCGAGTAGGTCATTAGGAAACACATTAGGAAATTCACAAACCATAGGAATAGCTTCCACACTGGTACTATGCAAAGATATAGGCATTACACTACACAAGTAACTCCGACAACCTTTTCTCAATAATTTTCTGGCTTTCATAAATGAAATCAAGTATGGTGGAGAAACTACCCTATTTCCAGTGAAAACAAGCTCAGGCATACCAGGTGGTTTAAACGTGACCGTTTTATTCACACAATCAATAGTGGCACAATATTTCGACAAACAACCCATGCCCAATATACAATCAAAGTGGTCAATGCTCAAAGGCAGCAAATCAACGTACAATGTCATATCACCCATCAAAACATCACATGCAGTATATACATGGGTGCAAATCATTGAACTTCCCAATGGCGCAGACACAGATAGTATGCAATTCATAGATTCTAATGATCTAGCCAACTTCCAAGAAAAAGCATGCGATACAAATAAATGCGTAGAACCAGAATCAATTGGTACATAGGCATTCTGTGCACAGATAGAAATTATACCTGACACTACTAGCTCAATATTCTGTACATCCCTGGGAACTAGAGCAAACACTCTCCCTTGCCTTAGTATTTCATTCCCAGTGTTATTTCTAGCATTAGTTCTCGCATTGGTTCTAGTTACAGGAGCAGATCCGGCTGAACTTGCTGTAGGATGGTTAGCATTGTCAAACCTCATTGGACAGACTTTAATTACGTAGCCGATTTTGCCACACCGAAAACACGCGCCCAATGCACGATGACACATGCCTCTATGTTTCCTTCCACATTCTGAACAGATTGGCATAGACCTACTACTTTGACTTGAACTGCTTGAAGATCCAGTATTTTGTTTTTTGTTTGCGAAAAAGGAACGGGCCTTCTGAAAATTAGACCCAGATCTTTTGCTTCTCCATTCCGTTATTGGTGTCTTGGCTTGTTTCATCGCTGCTATTGTGGCTTCCGCCATTATCGCTATGTTTAAAACTTCTACATAGGTAGGCAATTTCAAGACGCCTACTCAGTCAAACATTTCCAAATCCAGTCCGCCTTCAAATTTTCGTGCCTTCTTGTAATCAGTATCCACCATATATGGAGCAAATTGAGCCAACTTAGTAAATTTGGCCTCATACTCAGCCACAGACATCCTGCCCTGTTTAAGTTCTTGGAATTCAGAAACTTTCCGATTCTGGAAACATTGAGGGAAGCACTTATCATAGAAGATCGCATTAAATTGTGCCTATGTCATATTCTCATTACTGTTTCGGATTAATAACCACCACCTCTAGGCTTCATTTTTCAGAGTGTAGGTGGCTAGAAGGACTTTCTGAATTTCAGAGCAAGGTGTAGACACCCCATTTTTGACCAACCTTAAGACTCAGACGTCATCGATTGAGCACTCGGTGATGGTGCATGTTGTGCTCGTTCTGAAATTTCGGAGTTTTGGCTGAGAGCCTTACCCTCCGAGCCTCGGAACTTTTTGTACCTTGACTCGGTCTGTGGACCAGGTCTTGTTTTCTCTTCCCAAAGGGAGGGAGAGGTCTTGTAGACCATCTCTCAGTGGTCGTAGGCTACTTTTCGTGGTCGTAGGCCACTGTTCCCGTTTGGAGACTTGTTTCTGGTTTTCGGAGCCGTAGGCCGCGCGCCTCGGCTTGGGACTGCTTAACATTCTCCGTTTGGTACGATTTTTGAAACACACCTTGTTTCCTCTGTCTAGAGGGACACTGTGGTCTGGGAGACCACTTTTGTGGCCGTACGCCACTTTTGGTGCTCAACAACCTGTTTTTGGGGCACCCGGCCGCGCGTTTTGCCCTCCGAACTCTCGTTTTGCATCCGTGTTGGTTCTTTTTTTGGCATGAACCTTGTTTTCCTTGTTTGGGAGGTGGTACAAGGGTGGGAGACCACCTTTTCTCCTTGGAGACCACTTTCTCCCCGCCAGCCAGTTTTCTTGGTCTTTGGGCCATATTTGCTGGTCTTCCACCACACCACTAGCTTGCTTTCAAAGTGTAGACCACCAAATGGAGCAACCGACCACTTTTTTTGTGTGGGAGACCACCTACCTTGGTCTGCCGACCAGGGAAAGTGGTCGGCCGACCGCCTTTTCTGGTCGGCCAGTGCCCTCTTGTTTTGTCTGTTTGAGTGGGTGCCAACTGTGCCAGCTGGAAGGCACAGACTATATCCTCAATACACGTGTATGGAGGATCTTGAGCCTTGTTTTAGCTTTTTGAAGAAGCTTTGGCCTTGTTTGTCTATAAGAGAGGCCCTCCCCCTCCTTGAACCAGGTTCAGAATTTCTCTAAGGCAAAACAATACATATCTCTCTATATCTCTATATTTTGGCTCATAAGGTGCATTATTCTTGACCCTTTTACACTACACCTCATAGCCATACACTTCCACCATTGATTTGAGGTTCTTGGAGGTTGTTTTCAGAGGTTAAAGAGCTGGTTTTTGATCCCAAAGTTTGCTGATTTTGCTGAGCTTCAAGGGTAATCACTTTTTCCTCTTTTAAGCATTATTTTGATCCTTCTCTTAGTCTCATTTGCATGCTTATTCAAGCTTTGTTGTCAACTGAAAAAAGGTTCATATTTAAGTGATTTTTATGTTTGTTTAAGGCTCTTTTGGTGTTGGGGGTCATCTACCCTCTTGCATACTCTATTTAGCCTTGTTTTGAGCCATGCCATGAGACCTTTGTATTGAGATTTGCTTGGCCCTTTAGCCACTGAAATCCAGTAGATTTTTAGTGGTTGGCATGTGGTTTTGAGGGCCAAAATCAGAGAGGGGTGACCCTCTCTCTTTTGGCCTTGTTTGCTTGTATTTTTGGCTTTCCAAAGGAGCATATATTTCCACACTTCCTAGCCTTGGTTCAGGCCCTTTTTAGTGACTTTTAGGACCTGCCTAGACTCTGTCCATGGTTGGTTTGGTCACCTTTTGTTTGCCTCTTGCATGTGTAGAACAATCCTTTGCATAGCTTATCAAAGTAACACCTCATTCTTGCATGTATTGGTCATGTTTCAGTGGGTTTTTGGCCATCATTTGGCATGCCATGATTCTATTTTTGGCCAGTTTGGTAGCCTCTCATATGCTTCACATGCTTGTAGTGTAAATCATGTTCACTAGCTTATAATGCATGTTGTTTTGGCCCTCTATGCTAGCATATTTTGGCCATACTCCAAACTGATTTTGTTCATATTTTGGGCTGCCTTAGCTTTCTTTTGAGGTCCCTTGGTTGAATGATGCTTGCCATGTATGGTTGTAGTGTAATAGCCTTGCTTAGCCTTGAGTTTTGAATCCCCTTGCATGCTTAACTTAAGGTGTTTGCATGTTTTAGCATCATTGAGCATGATATTTCAGAGTTTATTTCTTGGTCATATTCTCATGTTTGTCACTCTTTCAATGTGTTTGAGAGTTGCATCATTATACCCCATTTATGAGCCTTTGCATTGAGCTTCATTCTTATGTCTTTCAAGCCACCATCTTGGCTCATTTTACCACTGTTTTGGGCCTGCTTAAGGTCTGTTTGGAGTTGGTTTTGTCATTTGAGCATCGCCTTGCATGCCTCTAGTGTAATGTGCTTCACTAGCTTCGGTACTTGAGCCTTTCAACATGCATTGTGTGAGTTGTTTGCATGATTCGGAGCCATTTTGTATGTCATTTCAGAGCTGGAACATGTGTCATTGTATGCCATATTTCATCCTTTCAATGCTTTTGTAGAGTTGCATTTTGTGCCCTTGGGCTTAGGTCTTTGCATTGTGTATGCTAGCATGAGTTTTGGAGTCTTGTTTTCATCATGTTTGGCCACTGATTTGGGTGTGGCTGAGGCCCAGGCATTTTGGTTTAAGTCCATTTTTGCATTGAGTATGCCATTGTATTCCATAGCATTGAGTATGCCACATTGTCGCATGATTGATTATTGCATTGTGCGTGCCTTGTTCATCTCATTGTGTATGTTAGTTCTTAGGTGCATTGTGTATGCTAAGTACCACGTGCATTGAGTATGCCATTGTTAGTTCATAGCATTGTGTATGCTAGTTGCATGTTTGCATGTCATCCTTTGCATGTTTGCATCATTTAGTTGCATAGTATTTAGGTTGCATACTTAAAGTCGCATTGTGCATGCCATTGTTTGTTGCATTGTGTTCGGAATAGGAGTTAGTCCGAACACGGGAAACGAGGGACGTTTCGTACTCAAAGTGACGAAACGTGCCTCGATTCCCAGTCGCCGACACTCTTGACTACCCATGACGGAGTTGTTGGCTTTAGGTGCTTGTATGTGCATTCATTTCACATTGAGTCGTGCAATTCGACTCCTCGGCCATCATGCATTAAGATGCGCGACCGGTGGCCCGAGGGTCGAGGACTACACTCCCTAGAGTTTATGCAATGACGGGGAGAGTGGTCATGCACACATGTGTTGCAAATACCTTGTCGTGCCTCTCTCTTTCCCTTTGTTGTAGAAAAACAGAATCTAGGAGAAGAAACTGGTCAGCCGACCAGGTTTTCTGGCAGGCCAACCACCTTCTTTGGTTTCTACCACAAAAGGTGGTCGGTAGTTGGTCTCCCATGCCTATAAGCTGGTCGGCAGCCTTCCCACAGTTTCCCAGGGTGGAGTTTCATCTCTCTAGAGCTTTGTGCAAATTTTTGAAATCAATTGCAAACAAAGGCAAGCCGGGGCATCGCGATGGATTTCCCGACAAGGCGACTCGAGCATGCATGCATTATTTATCATTCAAGGCAGAGCTGAGGCAGTCCACATTCATGTAATTTGCATGCTAGTTTAATTGCTTACTTAGTTAGTTTGTTAATTAATTAGAGTTGTGTAATAATTAGCTGTAATTTATTATTCATTTTGGTTGTGTAATAACTAGCTTAATTAGGTTAACTTAGATTTGCTAGTTGGTGTTGTATTATTTATTCGGACCTTCCGTCGAGAGGGCCAACTGTTGTAATAAGTGTGCGTGTGTGTGATGCATGTCTTCCAACCCCACGTCTTTCTCCCTTTTATTTACCAGCTTATAACGGTTAGTTTTAGGGCATGTTTCAATTAGCATCCTTATGCTCGCATGATTGCATCCATTCATCTGTCTTGTATGCACCGGGCTCGGCGCATCATACTAACTGCATTGTATTTCAATTCCAAGTTGAATACATGTTATCTGTAACATCTCATATGCCATTTTAGAATAGCCGAGCCTGTCTTAGTTGTATCCTGCATGTGTTGCATTAGGTATCTCAGCATAGTTAGGATTCATGCATGATTTCTAATTAGCTTCTTTCTTTGGCTTGGAGTACTCGGTGAGTGTTTATGCTTTACCATCCTTGCATGTGTGTGAGCGCTTGCCATGAGGGTAACTGATTATGTGATATACCTGCCTGAATGCCTGTGGGTGAAGGTTGGATTACTTGAATTTGAACAATTCATCGATTGCGAGTTTTAAGCCCACTTGAGGGTGGCAAATCCACGTCTTAGCCTACTTGTGAGTAGCACCATCAAACCACTTTCAAATAAACAAACATGAAATGTTTTGTTCCAACTCAGGCGATCTAGTCTATACTTGTATGCTGTGTGCATCACATAGTAATCCTAGGCTAATAAACCGGAATAAGAACGCATGTGTTTTCAAAAAATCGATATCATGTTTAGTAGTGGCCAATCTTTGATCGAGCGAGCGGGGGTGCTCATTGCATGACCTTCCCCAATCGTACCCAAGTTCCCGAGCCGAGGCAACTTTGGTGATAACAGACACGTGGCCTTAGGCAACGAGTCAGGGTTTCCTAAATTCCCCAAAAATAAAATATTTAGGTAACGACTCTGCATCTGGCAAAGCAGTCCATGTTTGACACTTCTTTCTAAAAATCAATTTTTCAAAACGATTTGCCGAATTTGGACTCTTTGGTGATTTATCGATCTTCCATTGCACTTTGTGAGATTAGATTCAGAACCGTGACATTGAGTCCAAACTGTAGTGAGCCCAATGAACAAAACGGGATTTTCTCGGGACGTTCGGGTGCGTCTACAGTTTCTGGCGACTCTGCTGGGGAGTTAGAGAACTTGACTCGGACTCATGATATCTTGTTTTGATTACACTTCTGTGTTTCTTTGCATTGCATTTGCATTGGTGCGCCTAGGACACCGTGTTTGCCATCTGCTATTCCTAAACGGTTTGCCGGAGGCTCGCTTTGAGAAACGTGCCACAAGGCTGACCGCTTACGGGCTCTGCCACGATGGGAATACAAACCTCGATTTTTACTGGGGCACCCTTTTTGACCATTCGACCTAGTGCATATTCGGAATCCATAGTGACCATTCCAAGCTAGGACAGGTTGCTTACCCGATTGTAGATTGTTTGAAACCGCTGCGTGCGTAGTGAAACCCTAGCTCCTGAGAAAATAGGACAGGGAAACCCTACCCCAACATAGGGGTGTTTTGGATCTCACTTGCTTGCTATGTACTTTTCGAGTGCGTCTCTACAGGAATGCATGTATCAGTTTACAAGTCTGGGCATCAGGCCTGTGGGCATCAGTATCAGTGTTTTGAGAATCAGTTATATCTGCGGGTATCAGATTCAGATTTGGGGCAGTGATTTGGAAACAACGATCAGTAGTTGAGTACAGTATATTCAGCTTACAAATGCCAACTATGTGTTGTCATACCGACTGTGTGTTATGTTTATTTAAGCCGTTATGCTGTCCGTTTTCTAGTTGTTTATTTCGTTATTATGCTTTATTTATCTTTTTGCTAGGTAGTTTAGCACAATTGCTTCCGACCAAGCAAATATTTCCCAAGCACTCTGGACTAGAGGTCCCAGACTCCATCGATCTGAGGATCTGGTAGACGGACAACCAGTGTTCCATTCTTTACCCCCGGTTACTAGACGGAGGGCAGTTAGGCAGAGGATATCAGTTCAGCAGTCAGTTCAGAGGGCTTTGTCTACCCCACCTGAGTATAGTAGGGATCAGAGTTCTGTTTCTCCCGCAGAGAGGGAACATATACCGATAGTTCAGCTAGATCAGGGCAGTATGGCAGGAATGGAAGAAATGATGCGGCAGCTCCAGGAGAGCATGAAAACCATGCAGCAAGACGCTGCTCGTCAAGCATAATTTGCCAAACAACAGGCTGAGATCATGGCCCAACAGGCAAAGCTAATCACCAGACTACAGCAGCAAGTCGGGGCATCCGCTTCACACCATGCTCCTCCCCCACCGAGGGTTCCAATACCCGGGGAGACACCAAATGTCCAGGAAGATACGGACATTCCGATAGGGCCGGTTCTGCCCCCAATCCTACCCCAACTATCAAAAACACTTATCAACCTACCGGATTCTCCCTTTGAGTTCGAGGTGGCCCGACAGCATTAAAAGTGAGCAAGCTTGAAAAGCTGTTCAAGAAATCTCAAGGTGTCAAGCCCATTCCAGATATCGAAGATGGGTACACCGACGTGGCCGTGACGCTACCCGACCGGTTTAAGATGCCACACATTGACCGTTTTGATGGATCCGGTGATCCTATGGTACATCTGCGGTTGTTTTCGGACATATTAAGGCCAATGGGCCTCACCAGATTACAGAAGCTTTTTTTATTCGGCCGAACCCTGTCGGGTGTAGCGGCCATCTGGTACGCAGAACTGGAAGATTCCGTCATGAGGAATTGGGATGAGATGGCCGAGGCCTTCGTAGCTCAATACTCCCATAATACACAAATCGAGATTACAACCCGTGATCTCGAGACGACTAGGCAGGAGCTGAAGGAGAGTTTCTCCGATTTTGTAACCCACTGGAGGGCCAAGGCCAGTTAGGCCGACTGACAAAGATCAAATACGGATGGTTGTGCGCAACCTTCAGCCCAAGCTCATGCAGAGAATGGTCGTCCTCCCTCACCCCACTTTTGCAGATCTGCATGAGATTGAGGTGCAGATCGAGGACGCTTTGAAGCAAGGTCTGATTGATAATGACAAAGAACAGCCCCGGAGGACCTTCAATCGCAACACAAATACAGGCACAAGTAGTGCTGCAACCGCCAGAGCCTCAAAAGTAAGCATGGTCACCACCACTCCCCCAAGAGCCCTTGCAGCTACACCATTCACCGATGCGTCCGGAAGCAACCCACAAACAACCACGTACCAACCTCGAGGCCAAAGAACCTTCACTCCATTATACATGCCCCTGTCCAAAGCTCTGGGGGTTTTAATCAGGAAAGGGCACTTGAAGCCCCTGGAGCCGCGGCCATTGCTAGAAACACTTCCCCCCTCCCATAACCCGGCCAAATACTACGCCTTTCACCAGCAGCATGGTCACGACACCGACCATTGCTTTAGATTGCGTCACGAGATTCAGGATCTCGTTGACAACAGGGTGATCGTGCCTCCAGAGAAACCGAATGTCACAACTAACCCTCTCCCACCACACAACCAAGCTCCATCTCCTAAACGCATCAACTCAATCCAAACTGGGGTCGTGTCATATGACCCTAGCATATACATCACCCCGTCTCACCTACCCAAGCCAGAGGTGTTCATTCCTGACAGCACTGACTTGTGCATATTGGACATCTCTCGAACCCAACCTGAACCAATGGTGGTGACTGTCAAAGACAGCACAAGGATGACTTCGGAGGGAAGTGGGACTAGTAATTCAGGGTCTGAGGAATTTGGGAGCTCTGCTGAGGAGATATACAATCCGGGTGGCTACATTACATCAGTGGGCCAGATTAGACCGAATGTGGAATTGCCAATGGGGGCAAAAATTTGTGTAGTACGGGGGGATAGGCTTGATCAGAGGATAGATGACGTAGCAGCCCTGGAAGGAGACATTGCTAACCTTTAGCTTTTCAACGAACAAGATCTAGGAGACATGACAGTCAACTGGTTTGATTTTGATGGGTCAGCAGAGGTTACAGGGTGGCTTGACGACCAACCAGATATTGTTGAAGAATCTCAGCCGGAACAGGGCCTATCAGGGACAAGAACATCAGCTGTGGCCAGAAGGGCCGGAAATCAGAATGCATTGCCGGAGAGCGCTGGTGCCAAGAATTTCGCTCGAGATTTGGGCATTTTGAATACAGGACATGTTGAACAGCAGGCTGTATTGACGCAGTTGGAAAGGGAAGGGATCGAAGATTTTGAGAGAGCCAGAAAGGCCAAGACCCCCGTGGGGACTGAACGTGATGTGTGCACAAGAACAAAGCATGCTATGAGCACATGGACGGAAGAAGGTGCTGTGGGCACAAGGACAGTTGTAACGGAGTCGGACAAGTGTCTGTCGGTTGCCGAATGAATGTGGTACGAAGACGATGACCTATGTCTCGCCCACACTGATGAAGACTGGGGAAGCAATCAACCGGATGATACCTGGTATATTGGTGACGTTGACCATATGACTAGGAGCTGGCGGTACTTCAAGCCCCCGCACCTAGATCAACCAGAGGCGTATGGGAAGGACAAGGAGCTGAAGAAGCAGAAAGAGAAGCTACTTGAAGAAGAGGCCGTGCTGAAGCAGTTGAAAAAGATATAAGCAGACATCTCCATTTGGGGACTGCTTATGGCTTCAGGTGTTCATAGACAAGCTGTTCTATCAGCAATGGACAAGGCCAAACTCTCAATAGACACCACACTTGAACAGCTGGTGGGATTGGTTTTTCCAGGAGGGGCTTCCCCGATGTTGACCTTTTCCGACAAGGAACTGCCACTTGAGGGTGCGAATCATAACAAACCGCTCTATATCTCTGTGGAGTGTAGAAGCAAATGGATACCGGTGGTTCCTGTCGACATGGGATCCGCTATTAACGTGTGCCCATCAAGGACGGCCTATGCAATCAGGTTGAAGCCCGCAGACTTCGTGCCAACAGCCCAGGTGATAAGGGCATATGATAACACAAGCAGAGAGGTGATGGAGACTGTGAAAATTCAAACTCAGGTTGGCCCGGGACAGCACGAAATTGACTTTCATGTCTTGGACGTTCCCGCAAGCTTCAATTTACTCCTGGGGCGGCCGTGGCTGCAACAGGTGAAGGTAGTCTCTTCCACGCTGCATCAGATGTTGAAATACCCTCACGAGAAGGGGGTGGCTATTGTTTTTGGGAATTCGTCAATCCATCCGCCGCCAGAAGTGTCCACACCGATTTTGGAAATCGAGCATGGCACAGAGGATGTGTTCCTATCCGGATTTACCCTGGCCGAGGCCCAGGTTATACAGAACATCATAGCTGTTAATGAAGGGTTATACGTTAGCGCTCAATCAGTATACCTCATGAACAAACTCCAGCACATCCCTGGGATGGGATTAAGGAAGAGTGGCCGGAAGGGCATTGCAGTATCGGCCAAAGTGCCGCACAACCCGCATACCTTTGGCTTGGGTTATCTACCCACCAAAAAGGATTGGGTGAGGAAAGGCAAGGAGATGGCCGGGAGAGCCAGAGCAAAGCAAGCAGGGAAGCCTTATGAATTAATGCACCGACCCATCCAAGGTACCCTAAACGGACGCTTTGTCCGGGAGGGAAAGGATTTTCCATTCTGCAGCTTCCCAGAGCCATGGTTGAATGCAGAAAAACATCGCTTGCCAGGGTTTAAGATCTTCTTTGACCTGCAGTTATCCGGGGATGACGTTGCCGAGGAGCAGACAGACCCATCAGCTGAAGTTGAGCAATGTGGAAAAATGGATTCTGAGAACACCAAGATTGAAATGGGGGTAGCACTGGCTTGTCTACTTTCAGATCCTCCGATCGTATATAAGTGCTTGAGGGATAACTTCTCGGTGTCTATGATTGGGAATGAAACAGCTGCGAGCCCACCTTCAAGCATTTTGGATGCATCCATCGCACCCTCTCTCATCTGGCAGTACGAGGAGGGATTTTTATCAAGCGGCACCGGGTCAGGTAGTGAGCTGGAATCTGATTCCACCGAGTCTGTGGAGTCGGAATCAGGTTCCAGCTCGTCTGAGTCTGAGTCCGGTATTCCTGGGGGTGACAACTCGGATGCCACAGTCCTATCTAGGTCGTCTTTTTTTTTCTCTTTTGAGTTTGTTGTAACAGAGGAATCGGACGATTTGGAAGTGATTAATGAGAATGGAATGACTGTGGTTTTTGAGTACTTTTCTGTGCCCTTGATTTATTGTATTAATCAGGACTTTCAAAATTTTGATAAAAACGACAAGGAAAAAATTCCTCCGATTTTACAACGTTTAATTGATCAAGAGCAGGAGAGATTTGTTAAACCCTTGGCTGATGAAATCACTACAGTTAATATTGGTACTGAGAAGGACCCGCGGCTGGTCCAGATCGGGTCCACGTTGTCTTCGGAGAAACGTGAATGCTTAGTCGCTTTATTAAAAGATTTCAAAGATGTTTTCACGTGGCCGTACGAAGACATGCCTGGGATCGATCATGAGATTGTACAGCACCGAATCCCTCTTGACCCCGAGGCCCGACCCGTTAAACAGAAACTCAGAAGGATCCGCCCGGACTGGGCTCTCAAGATTAAAGAAGAGGTCACCAAGCAAATTGACGCAGGGTTCCTGCAAATATCTGAGTACCCAACTTAGTCGGCCAACATCGTTCCGGTGCCAACGAAAGATGGCAGGATCCAAGTATGCGTGGATTTCAGGGATTTGAACAGAGCCAATCCGAAGGACGACTTTCCTTTACCGCATATCGACGAGTTAGTGGACTTCACAGCGGGGCATGCTTTGCTTTCGTTCAGGGATGGGTTTTCTGGCTACAATCAAATATTGATGGCACTTGAAGACCGAGAGAATACTGCTTTTACTACTCCGTGGGGGACATATTGCTATAGGGTGATGCCATTTGGGTTGAAGAATGCTGGAGCTACATATCAATGGGCCGCGACCACGATATTACATGACATGATCCACAAAGAGGTTGAGGTATACGTGGACGACATGATTGTCAAGTCCAAAGGAAGAGAAGGCCACTACACCGCCTTGCAAAAGTTCTTCCAAAGGATCAGAGAACTTCGGTTGCGGCTAAATCCTCAGAAATGCACGTTTGGTGTTACAGCAAGGAAAATGCTCGGGTTCTTGATTACACAGAGAGGTATCAAGGTCGACCCTTCCAAAATCAAGGCCATCTTAGAAATGCCACCACCAAGGACTGAAAAGGAGGTGCGAGGCTTTCTAGGTAAAGTGCAATTCATAAGACGGTTTATTGCTAAATTAACCTTGACTTGTGAACCACTCTTTGGTCTCCTGAAGAAAGGAAAGAAATTCCAATGAGACGGCCGATGCCAAGCTGCTTTTGAACAGATCAAGTAATATTTACAGAACCCACCTGAGTTGTCACTGCCTGAGCCGGGGAAACCGTTGATTTTGTACCTTTCAGTAACTGAAACTACAATGGGCTGAATGCTTGAACAGGAGTCCGAGGAAAATGTGGAGAGAGCTATCTACTACCTGAGCAAGAAGATGCTGGATTACGAAACCCGTTACACTCCGCTCGAGAAGGCTTGTTTGGCCTTGGTATGGGCTACCAGGAAGCTGCGGCACTACCTGTTAGCTCACTCTGTAATGTTGGTTTCAAGATTAGATCCCATCAAATATCTCTTCGAGAAACCAGCACTTACGGGTAGGCTAGCCCGTTGGTTGCTTCTGCTTTCCGAATTCGATCTGAAGTATGTGACTCGCAAGTCAGTAAAAGGGAGAGCGATAGCGGAGTTCCTAGCCGATCACCCAGTGGAGGGGGATGAAGCAGTTGAGTACTTATTCCCAGACAAGGCTATCTTGCATATCAAAGATGAGTTTTGGACGATGTACTTTGACGGAGCGTCAAACCAGTATGGGTATGGGATAGGGGTGTTGCTGATAGCACCCAACAATTCCCATATCCCTCTATCATTTAAACTCTGATTCAAAGTCTCGAACAACGAAGCAGAGTATGAAGCATGCATCGCTGGTTTAGAAGCCGCCCTAGAACTAGGGGCAAAACGGTTGGACGTCATCGGGGACTTGAACCTGGTTGTATCTCAGGCCAAAGGAGATTGGAAAGTCAAAGAAGAAAAGATGAGAATCTACCATCAGACCTTGGACTTGTTAATTCCTCGGTTTGAGAAGCTGAACTTCGCTCATCTGTTAAGAGAGAACAACAGGTTCGCAGATTCATTAGCAACTCTATCTTCCATGATAGACATCTCTTTTGGAGTCCGGATGCGTCCGATCATCATTGACCAAAAGTTTGCGCCGGCCTACGAGTCGATTGCAGCCATAGAAGAGATTCAAGATGAGAACCCCTGGTATTACGATGTCTGGAACTTCTTGGAGGCAAATGCCAAGGATAAAAGGGGCAATCAGAAGAATGGCTGCTCAGTTTCATCATCTGCGGGGGGTAAACTGTACAAGAGAGGTCATCTGGGAATGCATAAACTGTGTGTCGACGCCCGAAGAATCGATGAGCCTGATAGAGGGCCATCCATGGAGGAGAGTGTGGGAGCGCACATGAAGTGGGGGTGATGTTAGCTCGGAAGATTCTCAAACAGGGTTATTACTGCGTCCACCATAGAGGAGGATTGTATTGGCTTTTGTTCGGCGATGCCACAAATGTCAGATCCATGCAAAACCGCATAAACATCATGCCGCCGAAGCTGTACAATATGACTTCGCCACTGGCCATTTTCAGTTTGGAGAATCAATGTGATCGAGGCTGTCACTCCGAAGGGGGTCTAATGGGCATGAGTTCATTCCTGGTCGCAATAGACTATTTTCACAAAGTGGGTTAAGGCCCAATCTTATGCGGTGTTGAAGGCTTCACATGTTGCGAAGTTTATCAGGAACAACATCATCTGTCGCTACGGGGGTCCCGAACGAGATTATTTCAGATAACGGTTCCCACTTCAAGAAGAAAGTGATTGACTTGTTGGAGAAAGATACAACGTGGCTTTTCATAAGTCATCCACATATCGGCCCGCAAAACCAATGGAGCAGTTGAGGCCGCCAACAAGAACATCAAACACATTTTGCAAAAGATAGTGAGAAACCTACCGGGACTGGCCAGATAAGTTTACCATTTGCTCTGTGGGGCTACCAGAGTTCAATTAGAACTTCTACTGGGGCGACTCTGTATTCATTGGTTTATGGGATGGAGGTCGTTCTACCTATCGAAATTGAGGTTCCGTCATTACGAGTGCTGGCTGAGTGCCAAATAGCTGAAGCAGATTGGCAGCAGAGCAGGTTTGAAGAACTCATACTCTTTGACAAGCGAAGGCTGAAAGCATTGTACCATGTTCAGGGTTATCAACAACAAATTGCCAGGACTTTTAACAAGAAGGTTAAGTCCAGGAATTTGAAAGAAGGAGATTTGGTGTTCAAAGACAACCGAGCTCCCATCCACGACCTTAGGGGCAAGTTCAGACCTAATTGGACTGGTCCTTACATCATCAAGTCTATCTGGTCGGGTGCAGCTGTCGTTCTGATGGACCTAGATGGCCTAGAGTTCTCCCAACCGATCAACATGGACAAGTTGAAGAAATATTACCCTTGAGTGGCTCACTAGGCCGAAAACCTGAAAGGGCGACCTAAGCAAAAGTTAGAGCACAGAAAATTTGAAATTATAAAAATTGAGCTTGCAAGGTTGAAAACCCGCAAAGGGCGGCCTTGGCAAAAGTTAGAGCGTAAAAGGTGAGGGTTAATACACGAGTGAACCTGAGCCGAACTATGTAAGGCTTGATTCCCATCTGTGGGGATACGTAGGCAACTTCATCTTGAAGTCCAGCCATAAACATTTCCCCGATCAACTTTATCCATGTGATCATGTCGGTCATCTTTGTCCATTCTGCATTTAAGAGCTCGGTTGTGATCTTCAGCGCAGTGCTATTCAGACTAGGGGCAACCTTCCAGTTGCCGGGATCCGGGGTTGTACATCTCAGTGATAGATCTCAGGCGTGTCCAGTTCTGATCCATATCGAAAATGGTTTTGAAAAGTTTTAATAAAAGTTGATTTTGCTCAAATTAATCTTTTTACAACTTAGACCATTTTTGGACCAAACGGGAAATTTTCAGTACCCACAACCTTCAATTATATTGATTTCAATACAGAGTTCTCCTACTCTTGCATAAAAATTGAAGTTGCTTTTTTACTACATTCATAAAGAAAACTTGAAAGTTCTGATTAAAGTAAATAAATCAGGGGCATAGTCAGGTGTTCCCGTGTCCTCTCCCAGAGTTGGTCGAAGCCTCTGATGCCAAGCTGGGCCCAATCTGTGCCTCTTCATTGAGCCAATCTATGCACTCATCAGACAAAGTGCAAGTGAAAGTGAAAGCGGGGGCCAGAAGCTCTCTCGTCCTCCTTGTCGTGGCATACCGAGCTAGCTGTGCGCCTCGGACCGGAAATGCAGCTGGATACTTTATCTCCTCCGCCGGGAAAATCTGATCATGGCCGAACTGGCGCTGGAACCGGAAAGGAAAGTAGAACACGCAGTGTGTCAGGCCAATCAACTGAATCCCAAGCTGCTGGGACATGCTGTAGCTCATTGCCGGTAGATTGAGCCAAGGGCACCGCCAAGCAATGCGGTCTGCAGACAAATTGCACATCCAATCGAACCACCATCCCTCATCAAGGGCATTGACTAGACGTCATCGAAAAAAGTAGCCGCGAGCTGAGTATGCTGGGCAAGAGTCCACAACCTGCAATTTGTCCATCAACCACACCTGGGGAGGGATGAAAAATGAGAGATTAAAGAATAGAGAGGTGTACGTTGAGAGAAAAGTGAGAAAAGGGTTTTGTGAGAAAAATCGAGCCTGAGGGCCTAGTGATGTGAGCAATATATATGAGGAAGGGTGGAAACATTACGTGCAGCAGTAGTGGACTCCCCGCAAATCTGGTCGTTTCCCGGCGATGGAAAACATCCAAGCCCATCAATGTCTCGGCCAATGTCATGGCAATACAGCTCTTGCCCTCTTTCAAGCCTCGGGCAACTTCGATCAAATGAACGCTGGGCCCACTAAAGCCTGGGGCAAGCAAAAAGTGAGACAACATGCACAAGCAAAAGGCATGTCGCCGAAAACCCTGCTAGTGATGATCGCCGCGGTCACCGGCATCAGAAAACCGATGAACCAAGCTGGGGATGTCCAATGCTCCATCGTGGATCAAAGACCGAGCGTCATGCATAGTGAGCCCGCACATCCATCCTAAGGCTTGGGTGTAGCCAAAGCGAAATTGCGGCAAAATCTCTTCCTCGCGTTCGGACTCCATTAAAGCTTGGAAGTCTTCGAAAGTAGGACATATCTCTTGCCCGCCAAAACTAAAGACATGTGTTACCGGATTCCAAAACCTTGTCGCGGCATAGAGGAATGGAAGATGCAGCGGAGTGCGACTCAGCATGAATAGTGCATTTATGCCGAAGCCCCGGAAGTTCAACTTTTCCGAGCCATCTAAAGTAGCAATCCAAGCTGTGAGATTTTGGATGAGAAATGCCTCAATTTTGATGCAAAACTGAGATGAAATGAAAGAACCACGAAACTGGAAATTTTATGGAGGATAAGGCACTATTTGGAGGACACGTGTCAAAAATCTGGAGGTCGCCAAGCCAACTGGTCGGCCGACCACTTTTTCTGGTCACCCAGCCAGTTTTTCTGGTCGACCGATCACACAACTGGTCTCCAAGGCAAGAAACTGGTCGGCCAGCCACTTTTAGTGGTCGGCCATGGAGGAAAGCTAGTTTTTGGTCTTTTCCTGGTCTCTAGAAAAGAGCTCCTAGCCTTTCCATGTGTTGGGAGTGTTGAAGGTCTGGGTTTACCTTTGTTTCGGATGCATTTCGTCGCCCGGTTTGTCCGAAATGCATTTGCTTATCGAGTTGTTGTTCTTTATTTATCGAGTTGTTGTTAGGTTTGTTTATGGAGTTGTTAAGTTTGCTTATCGAGTTGTCAAATTTTGTGCATCGAGTTGTTACCCTTTGTTTAATCAACATTGTCGGGATTTGTTTATCGAGTTGTAAACTTGCTAAGGTTTTGTTGTTTCTTAGTAAGTTAAGTTGTTTAGTTTGTTGCGTCGGTTCACTACCTGACTTGGCAATGATGCAATGCGATGCTAAGAAAACAAAATACAACACTTTTTGAACAAAAAGCTGTTTCATTCCATCATGATCCTTTTGTTACAAAATTTTACAACAAGGGTACAAAGTTTTAAAGAAAATGAAACTGCCTAACATAGTACAATGTGCTACAACTACTAGTAGAAAAGGAAAATAAAGCAGGAACATCTGCATCAGTGCTCTCGGGCTCAAGATCGGGAGGTTCTCTTCATCATCTTCGCCTGGACAGCCTCTGCAATACCTGCGCCAGCACCATCATCTGAATCAGAGCTGCCGCCCTCAGGATCTTCTCCGGCATCACCTCCACTCTCAGAGCCGGAACCAGAGTCCTCCTCTCTGCCTGCGGATGTCTCCGACTGAGGATGCGCAGACTCCTCCTCCTCGCTAGACTCCTCATCATCTCTGATAGGCGCTCTATGCCTGCCTCGGCTGCGAGTCGAGTCCCCTCTCCCAGCTCCTCGAGAAGGCCTGGATGACCCAGCCTGTAGCGGTGGCATCTAAAAAAGAGATGGCAATTTAAATACATTAGCCAATATGTATATCAGATGCACAGACAGGAAACCTACATAGAATGGGTGCATACGGATACAATATATGAATGTGGTGTGTGTCAGATGTGCTCTACACATGCAGTCAACCAACGCAGTGAAATGGTCAAATTCAGCATGTCATCAAAAGTATGATAAATGCAAGAAAATTGGAAAGTACCGAAACATTGGCGATGAACAGCTGCGTCTCTCTCTGCAAAACCATGCTCTCGAGTGAGGCCACCACTCCGAGTAACCCATCACAATATTCTCTGGGAGGCTGCAGATACAAGCTCAAGTCATCAATGAATGAATGAATGTCTAAATAACTGAATGTTACATCAAAATTGTAAAGCATACCGGTGGCGAGTCAGGGTCACTAACATATCGATGATCGGGCACTGGCGGCTCCAATGGAATCGGGTAAGATGTCCCGTACCGCCATCCTGTCAGCTCGATTGGGAGGTCTGGCCACCCAGTGTGCTGGTAAGTTAGGGGAATTAGTCCAGCCTCACCTCTCGATGTGTCGGCCCTGCTAGTCGAAGGGGTATCTGTAGCCCGGACTCGGCTCGACGATGATGCACCGGCAGCCCTCCTCGTAGGAGTACGGATACCTGTCAATGGGGGCATCAAGTACGTATGGCGGTAGGTCGCGTACTTCCCCTCCTCCAAGAGCAGAACTACATCAGTGCCTATCATAGCCTCCTCAACCTCCCGGGGAGTGAGTCTCTCAGTGGACCGCATATCCTCTGGAGGTGCTGTCGGGATACCCTGATCGGGGACGCCCATCGTCTGACGCATGAAGCGATCCCCCAGAAACCAGGCCCTGCCCACTGGCCCCTCAAATAAAATTCGATATTGAGAAGAGGCCCACGCCCCAGGGAATCGGAAACGGGTATCTCCTCCCAAAGGTATCCAGGGCTCCCAAGTGATCTGCGGATAAGAAGTGCACAAACTGATTAGATGTCATAAATATGCAAGATGAACCAAAGCACTGCCGAAGAACTGAGAGTTCTAGATTACCTCGGTCGCCCGCACAATATCAAAGAACCATCGAAGGAAAGGCAAAGTCTCCCGAGTCCTCGGCCGGCACCGACCCTCGAATCTGCGAGAGTAGGGGATCTCAAGAGGTGCCTCCACCTCAAGCTCTGGGGCTAACGTCGGGAATTATGCATAAACCCATAGTTGTGAAAAACAGAACAATGGCCATCAGAATACAGAATGTATACAAAATACAGAGTGCTGAGTGCATAATGTGAATGCAAAATATACAGAAAATACAGAATGCTGAGTGCAGAATGTAGAGTATAGAATGAAAAGTGTGTCGTGTGTGCAGTGTACAGATAATGAAAAGCAAGAGTGTAAATCAAGAGGATAGAAAGTACCTCCCAGGCTTTCCAGTAGCCACCGACTATGTTTCCCCGCCCGCGGGAGGTCGCACTCATATAACAGTAAAGGATAGCGAGGCCGGCGCCGCCCCAATCGTACTGGCTGACCTGGGATAGGTCTACTAAAGCACTGAGCAGATAAAGTCCAACTGTGTTCCCCTTGTCGGAGAACAAAGTGGTCTCGAGGAGGAACATCAAAAACCCCCGAGCATACTGCTCTATCTCCTCGACGGTCTTGGGTATAGTCCCCATGTACTACATGGGAAACCAGGTGTATCTAACTCTACCCGATGATCTGTCGATCGGCGGGCGGACTCCCAGCAGATAAATCCAAGCCGCCTCCCACTCGCTCATATCTGCGTCATAAGGGACCGGTCGGCCGGCCATGTCAAGGCCAGTCAACATGGCAAAGTCAAATGGGGTCATCGTCATGTCCCTAGTAGCTGAAAAGTGAAATGAGTTGGTAGTGTCCCACCATCTCTCCACAAGTGCCCCCATCAGGGTCCTGCTCGCCGAATAACGAGATAACCCTGCGCAGAAAGGTCCAAATCCTGCCTCATCCACGATATGGAGAATAGTATCTGGGAGCTCCGCTTACCACTCCCTAGCAAGGATCGATCCATAGCCCCGTGTGGAACGGGAAGATACCTGCGGTCAAAACGAACAGATGTATTCAGTTTCAGAATGAAACATATGGGCCGCGTGCAAACGAAGTAACTGGACTGTGTATTCAGTATGAGCCGCGTGCAAATGAAGTAACTGGACTGTGTGTTCAGTATGAGCTGCATGCAAATGAAGTAAGTGGACTGTGTGTTCAGAATGAGCTGCGTGCAAATGAAAATGTATGAGCTGCGTGTTCAAAATTGAAATGTGTGAGCTGCGTGTTCAAAATGAAGTGAATAAGCTGTGTGTTCAGAAATAAAAATTTATGAGCTACGTGTTCAGAATTAAGAATGAGCTGCGTGCAAATGAAAATGTATGAGCCGTGTGTTCAAAGTGAGTAGTGCGAGAAATAAGCTGTGTGCCCGAAAAATGAGCTGTGTGCCCAAGAAATGAGCTGCGTGCCCGAAAATGAGTTGTGTGCCCGAGAAATGAGTTGTGTGCCCAAGAAAATGAGCTGTGTGCCCGAAGAATAAGCTGCGTGCCCAAAAATGAGCTGTGTGCCCCAGAAATGAGCTGCGTGCCCGAAAATGAGCTGTGTGCCCGAAGAATGAGCTGTGTGCCCGAAAATGAGCTGTGTACCCGAGAAATGAGCTGTGTGCCCGAAGAGTGAGCTATGTGCCAGAAGAATGAGCTGCGTGCCCGAAAAATGAGCTGTGTGCCCGGAAGACAAGCTGTGTGCCCGAAAGGTATGCTATGTGCCAGAAGAATAAGCTGTGTGCCCGAAAAAACGAGTTGTGTACCCGAAAATGTGCTGTGTGCTCGAGACAAATTGTGTAATAAGAATGAACCGCGTGTTCAGAATAGGTTGCATGCCCAAATGGACAGAATACTGTGTTACGAGCTGCATGCTAAATGAACGGAGTATTGTTATGAATGAGCTGTGTGCCAAATGGACCAGATGGATGCGTGTGAATATGTTCAGAACAAGCAGGTATAATATATAGCGAAAACATGAAGTGAGCAAGAAATGCAAAAATACATTGCGGAGAATGTAAAAGGGAAGTACGTACCTCTCGCACCTGGTGAGATAAGTGAGACTCAGGCTCCTGTAGCAGTAGGTCCGCGGGTGCTCGTCGCTCAAAGTCGGTAAAATGATGGAAGGTGGCAGGAGGTAGGACGTGCTCCTGAGGGTCGTACCTCTCCGGATCGAAAGGACGAATCCTCGGAGGCAATAACATGATGTCTGGCTCGTCCCCGGCATGTGGAGGACCTCCGTCGTGATCCGTCATTCGAAGAAATCTGTAAAAATGAGTAAAAATGAGCGAAATGAGCCAAAATAGGAAAAAGTCAACTCTCGGGAAAGGAAAAAGTCAACAAAAGTTAACTCCCAAGAAAATGTGCCAAACTTCGAGACAAACAAACCTCAAGTGGTGAAAATGGAGAAAGAAGCTCCGAAATCGAATTTTAATCGGTTCAAAGTGAAGAGAACTGAAAGTTTTCGCGAAACAACTTCGCGTGGGGCGTTGGAAAACATGTATAAAGCACAGATCTGAGGGAGAAAATGGTCTAGGAAAGAAGGGGGACTGATTTCGGCCTAAGGGGTGTGAGTAAGAGTGATTGGGATGTGTGTATTTAAAGAACCGAGCATAAAAGGACCAAACTACCCCAAGTTCAGTAAACTGATCGGCCGACAAGGTTTTCTGGCTGGTCGACCACCCTGTGAGCAAAAACTGGTTGGTAGCCCTCCTGGGTGGTCTCCCAGGTCCCTTTGTTCTCCCTGTGAATTTTGGTGATGATTGGAGTCCCCGGCTCTCGAGAAAGTACAAGAAAAGTACACTCTTCGGCGCGAAACACCTCCGCAGGAACTTCAAATCAAGTCTTCGATGTGTGGCTCGCCGTTACTCGCCAAAAGCAAGGTGTATCCTTTTTGAGTACGTTGCGATCCCTCTGAGAGGTAAATCGGAGGCCGCGTTTGAGTTACTCCCTTCGAGGCTTGCACTTCTTTACTCAGCGTTTTGTTTCAAACATGCTTTGAAGTTGCACTTGTCCTGCATTGTTATACACACTATTTGCATCGTTGTACACGTTTCACTGGTATGACCACGCATCCATACTTAACTTGCGTTGTCATATACATTTCGCTTGCATTGCTGTGCACTTTTCCATCAGCATCGTACGTATCTGTGTTCGATATAGCGTTGAACATGTGTTGCTAACTATATTGTACCTGTTAAGTTTTTCTCTTTTACAGGCACGATATTGTATGTACAGTTCATTCGAGGCTGGTGCGACCAGACGATATTGTATGTACGGTTCATTTGAAGCTGGTGCGACCAGACGAACCGGACGGTATTGTATTCTCCGTGTGAGACGTAGCGAGAATTGTATAATTCTCTTACATTCTTACTGCATGAAATGTAGTTTGATTTGCATTCTTGCTTAAAATTGTTGCATTTATTGTGTATATTTGCTTCATTATAGCTTTCTTTGCATAATCATAAGTTATACTCGGCTTTGTGCATACCCTTTGCATTTTGCCCCTGTCTGCGGGCACTTCTCGTTGATTATCTCGCCTGTTTGTCTAAGTCTTTAGTCTTGTCAAAAATGGGTCGTCTCTGGGCTTTGACATTCACTCCCGTCACTTATGACTTTCAAGTTCTGTCAAAGAGGGGCAACTGTAGACACCCCATTTTTGACCGACCTTAAGACTTAGACGTCATCGATTGAGCGCTCAGTGATGGTGCATGTTGTGCTTGTTCTAAAGTTTCAGAGTTTTGGCTGAGAACCTTACCCTCCGAGCCTCGAAACTTTTTGTGCCTTGACTCGGTCTGCGAACCAGGTCTTGTTTTCTCTTCCCGAAGGGAAGGAGAGGTCTTGTAGACCATCTCTTAGTGGTTGTAGGCTACTTTCCACTGTTCCCGTTTGGAGACTTGTTTCCGATTTTCGGAGCCGTCGGCCGCGCGCCACGGCTCGGGACCGCTTAACATTCTCCGTTTGGCACGGTTTTTGGAACACACATTGTTTGCTCTATCTAGAGGGACACTGTCGTCCGAGAGACCACTTTTGTGGCCGTACGCCACTTTTGGTGCTCAACAGCCTATTTTCGGAGCACCCGGCCGCGCGCTTTGCCCCCCGAACTCTCGTTTTGCATCCGTGTTGGTTCTTTTTTTGGCATGAACCTTTTTTTCCTTGTTTGGGAGGTGATACAAGGGTGGGAGACCACCTTTTCTCCTTGGAGACCACTTTCTCCCCGCCAGTCGATTTTCTTGTCGGGAAGTTGGTTTTCTTGGTCTTTAGGTCACATTTGCTGATCTCCCACCACACCACTAGCTTGCCTTCAAAGTGAAGACCACCAAATGGAGCCACCGACCACTTTTTTGTGTGGGAGACCACCTACCTTGGTCGGCCGACCAGGGAAAGTGGTCAGCCGACCACCTTTTCTGGTCGACCAGCTCCCTCCTGTTTTGTCAGTTTGAGTGGGTGCCAGCTGTGCCAGCTGGAAGGCACAAACTGTATCCTTCATACACGTGTATGGAGGATCTTGAGCCTTGTTTTAGCTTCTTGAAAAAGCTTTGGCCTTGTTTGTCTATAAGAGAGGCCCTCCCCCTCCTTGAACCGGGTTCAGAATTTCTCTAAGGCAAAACAATACATATCTCTCTATATCTCTATATTTTGGCTCATAAGGTGCATTGTTCTTGACCCTTTTACACTACACCTCATAGCCATACACTTCCACCATTGATTTGAGGTTCTTGGAGGTTGTTTTCAGAGGTTAAAGAGTTGGTTTTTGGTCCCAAAGTTTGCTCCCAAAGTTTGCTGGTTTTGCTGAGCTTCAAGGGTAATCACTTTTCCTTCTTTTAAGCATTATGTTGATCCTTCTCTTAGCCTCATTTGCATGCTTATTCAAGATTTGTTGTCAACTGAAAAAAGGTTCATATTTAAGTGATTTTCATGTTTGTTTAAGGCTCTTTTGGTGTTGGGGGTCATCTACCCTCTTGCATACTCTATTTAGCCTTATTTTGAGCCATGCCATGAGACCTTTGTATTGAGATTTTCTTGGCCCTTTAGCCACTGAAATCCAGTGGATTTTCAGTGGTTGGCATGTGGTTTTGAGGGCCAAAATCAGAGAGGGGTGGCCCTCTCTCTTTTGGCCTTGTTTGCTTGCATTTTTGGCTTTCCAAGGGAGCATATATTTCCACACTTCCTAGCCTTGGTTCAGGCCCTTTTTAGTGACTTTTAGGACCTGCCTAGACTCTGTCTATGGCTGGTTTGGTCACCTTTTATTTGCCTCTTGCATGTGTAGAACAATCATTTGCATAGCTTATCAAAGTAACACCTCATTCTTGCATGTATTGGTCATGTTTCAGTGGGTTTTTGGCCATCATTTGGCATGCCATGATTCTGTTTTTGGCCGGTTTGGTAGCCTCTCATATGCTTCACATGCTTGTAGTGTAAATCATGTTCACTAGCTTATAATGCATGTTGTTTTGGCCCTCTATGCTAGCATATTTTGGCCATGCTCCAAACTGATTTTGTTCATATTTTGGGCTGCCTTAGCTCTATTTTAAGGTCCCTTGGTTGAATGATGCTTGCCATGTATGGTTGTAGTATAATAGCCTTGCTTAGCCTTGAGTTTTGAATCCCCTTGCATGCTTAACTTGAGGTGTTTGCATGTTTTAGCACCATTGAGCATGATATTTCAGAGTTTATTTCTTGGCCATATTCTCATGCTTGTCACTCTTTCAATGTGTTTGAGAGTTGCATCATTATACCCCATTTATGAGCCTTTGCATTGAGCTTCATTCTTATGCCTTTCAAGCCACCATCTTGGCTCATTTTACCACTGTTTTGGGCCTGCTTAAGGTCTGTTTGGAGTTGGTTTTGTCATTTGAGCATCGCCTTGCATGCCTCTAGTGTAATGTGCTTCACTAGCTTCGGTACTTGAGCCTTTCAACATGCATTGTGTGAGTTGTTTGCATAATTCGGAGCCATTTTGTATGTCATTTCACAGCTGGAACATATGTCATTGTATGCCATATTTCATCCTTTAATGCTTTTGTAGAGTTGCATTTTGTGCCCTTGGGCTTAGGTCTTTGCATTGTGTATGCTAGCATGAGTTTTGGAGTCTTGTTTTCATCATGTTTAGCCACTGATTTGGGTGTGGCTGAGGCCCAGGCATTTTGGTTTAAGTCCATTTTTGCATTGAGTATGCCATTGTATTCTACAGCATTGAGTATGCCACATTGTCGCATGATTGATCATTGCATTGTGCATGCCTTGTTCATTTCATTGTGTATATTAGTTCTTAAGTGCATTGTGTATACTAAGTACCACGTGCATTGAGTATGCCATTGTTAGTTCATAGCATTGTATATGCTAGTTGCATGTTTGCATGTCATCCTTTGCATGTTTGCATTGCTTAGTTGCATAGCATTTAGGTTACATACTTAAAGTCGCATGGTGCATGCCATTGTTTGTTGCATTGTGTTCGGAATAGGAGTTAGTCCAAACACGAAAAACAAGGGACGTTTCGTACTCAAAGTGACGAAACATGCCTCAATTCCCGGTCGCCGACACTCTTGACTACCCATGACGGAGTTGTTGGCTTTAGGTGCTTGTATGTGCATTCATTTCACATTGAGTCGTGCAATTCGACTCCTCGGCCATCATGCATCAAGATGCGTGACCGGTGGCCCGAGGGTCGAGGACTACACTCCCTAGAGCATATGCAATGACGGGGAGAGTGGTCATGCACACATGTGTTGCAAATACCTTGTCGTGCCTCTCTCTTTCCCTTTGTTGCAGAAAAACAGAATCTAGGAGAAGAAACTGGTCGGCCGACCACCTTCTTTGGTTTCCACCACAAAAGGTGGTCGAAAGTTGGTCTCCCATGCCTATAAACTAGTCGGCAGCCTTCCCACAGTTTCCCAGGGTGGAGTGTCATCTCTCTGGAGCTTTGTGCAAATTTCTGAAATCAATTGCAAATAAAGGCAAGCCGGGGCATCGCGATGGATTTCCCGACAAGATGACTCGAGCATGCATGCATCCTTTATCATTCAAGGCAGAGCTGAGGTAGTCCACATTCATGTAGTTTGCATGCTAGTTTAATTGCTTACTTAGTTAGTGTGTTAATTAATTAGAGTTGTGCAATAATTAGCTGTAATTTATTATTCATTTTGATTGTGTAATAACTAGCTTAATTAGATTAGCTTAGATTAGCTAGTTGGTGTTATATTATTTATTCAGACCCTCCGTCGAGAGGGCCAACTATTGTAATAAGTGTGCGTGTGTATGATGCATGTCTTCCAACCTCACGTCTTTCTCCCTTTTATTTACCAGCTTATGATGGTTAGTTTTAGGGCATGTTTCAATTAGCATCCTTATGCTCGCATAATTGCATCCATTCATCTGTCTTGTATGCACCGGGGTCGGCGCATCATACTAACTGCATTGTATTTCAATTCCAAGTTGAATACATGTTATCTGTAACATCTCATATGCCATTTTAGAATAGCCGAGCCTATCTTAGTTGCATCCTGCGTGTGTTGCATTAGGCATCTCAGCATAGTTAGGATTCATGCTTGATTTCTAATTAGCTTCTTTCTTTGGCTCGGAGTACTCGGTGAGTGTTTATGCTTTAGCATCCTTGCATGTATGTGAGCGACTGCCATGATAGCATGCTTGCCATGAGGGTAACTGATTATGTGATATACCTGCCTGAATGTCTGTGGGTGAAGGTTGGATTACTTGAATTTGAACAATTCATCGATTGCGAGTTTTAAGCCCACTTAAGGGTGGCAAATCCACGTCTTAGCTTACTTGCGAGTAGCACCATCAAACCATTTTCAAATAAACAAACATGAAATGTTTTGTTCCAACTCAGGCGATCTAGTCTATACTTGTATGCTGTGTGCATCACATAGTAATCCTAGGGTAATAAACCGAAATAAGAACGCATGTGTTTTCAAAAAATCGATATCAGGTTTAGTAGTGGCCAATCTTTGATCGGGCGAGTGGGGGTGCTCATTGCATGACCTTCCCCAATCGTACGCAAGTTCTCGAGCCGAGGCAACGTTAGTGATGACGGACACGTGGCCTTAGACAACGAGTCAGGGTTTCCTAAATTCCCTAAAAATAAAATATTTAGGTGGCGACTCTATATCTGGCAAAGCAGTCCATGTTTGGCACTTTGTTCTAAAAATCAGTTTTTCAAAACGATTTGTCGGATTTGGACTCTTTGGTGATTTATCGATCTTGCATTGCACTTTGTGAGATTAGATTCAGAACCGTGACATTGAGTCCGAACTGTAGTGAGCCCAATGAACAAAACGGGATTTTCCCGGGACGTTCAGACGCGTCTACATAAGGGAATACTTCAAATAGTTTTTCCATTTCAAACAACCACGTTTCTACTTTTAATGGTTCAATGCCACCCAAAAAGGTCAGCAGTTTCATTTTCAGGAACTTCTGAGTTAAATTTATGAGGTCATTGTCATCTAGCTCAACTTAGACTGGCGGAGGAGGTAAGGGTTGTTGCCTCTGGTGTTGTTGAGTCATTGTTTCAGTTAAAGCTGCAAGCATTTGTTCCATATGGCTCATTCGAGCCTCAGATGATTCAGTTGTTCCATCATTTCTTGTATTTTCCATTTGCCATAGGTAAATAGAACATCATAAACATAGGCAAAAAGTCATTTTTACAATATTCAGATTATTTGTTTCCATATCATGTGATCATAATCAGATTTATGCTATCACTTTCAAAAACACACACTTACAAACACAGATAAAATGCCCTTACTTCTTACTAGGACATCTTGAGCTCGTATGGACTCGTGTGTGTGGTAGAACACGTGCTTTGATACCACTCTATCACGACCCAAACTTGCCCCTATAGGTTTAGCATCGTAACCGGCCAGTAATCCTTGGATTACCAAAGGCCTCTTAACATAATTATGAATAATTAGGGGCCGCGGAAGCAAATACATAAAATATACATAGTCCATCGAGGTGTGAAGACATACATGGGGCTAATAATCTTAAACTTTTATAAACATACGAGTGACGTCAAAAGATGCAGTATTTACATGTCACTTCATGTACATAAAAAATAAAAAATTAAAAAAAAAAAATTCTTGATCATGGAGCAAAAAGGAACAAAGTCTTATACAGTCATAAATAATACAGCCACTAGACTTGACTTAATCTGGAACCTCCTTGGGAGGCACAAAGGTTGGCCGACAAAAACTGAAACGCCAGGTCCTTAACTCTGAGCCTGGTCACGTGGCCGATCACCTACATATATAATATAAATAGTGAGCGGGAGCCCAGTGAATAATAACAGAGTAAAGGGTTAAATGAATGATGTCCCATGACTTAACTTGTACATAGAATAAATTCATATTCGTATTCTTATTCAATGTGTACACAGAATTTGGAATTCATGCTTGATCATACATAGTTTATCCATTAGTGCTAACAGATCATTTGCAAAGCATCTTAGATTATACTTGTCAGTTCCATAGAGGAACCTCCGGCCGGGTACGAATAACTTGTCAGTTCCATAAAGGAACCTCCAGACTGGGAACGGATAACTTGTCAGTTCCATAAAGGAACCTCCAGCCGGGTACAGATAACTTGTTAGTTCCATAAGGAACCTTCGGTCCGGGTACAAATAGCATACTTGAATCATAGCATAAATACTACAAACACTTATTAGAGTTGGACAATCATTCATAGTATAAAACATCGCATGTCATAGAACAGATCTTATTCCATATATCGAAAATAATTTAACTTGAACATAACTTTACTAAGTTATTACTCACAAATAACAGATGGCTCCAAATAACGGACAAAGTAGGCAATTTAGATATCTCGTGGCGCGTAACCTACATAGATACAGATCGAATACGTACTGAATTACACATCCAGAATCATAAACTTAGTTCTTTCTTGTCTTGGTATGTTTCTACTTCTTTATTCTCATTATGGTGTCTTAAACTTGGCCTAAGAATGCCTAAAATGGAAAAATGATGCAAAAATGCACTTGAAAACACTTAACAAAAATTGCTGAAAACAAAGTCCTCGCTTGAGCGTAACTTTCTATGCTCGAGCGGACATGTAAAATGTGAGTAGTCGCTCGAGCGCAAGATCCGTCACTCAAGCGGTCTGTAAACTTTTGTAAATGTGCTAGTTGCTTACTTTTCCCACTCGATTTCACTCGAGCGTAACTTTTGTTGCTCGAGTGATCTGCAAAACATAAGAACTTATGGAAGCATGCATTTCATGCTTGAACGGACTTCTAGTCGCTCGAGCGGAAGTACACGCACTTAGAGTGGTCGCTCGAGCGTAGGAGCAGAATTTTGAAATTTCCAGAATTGCTTCCAAGTTCAAAACTTAGATTCAAAGTTGAAAAACATTATCTCTAGGGCCAAAAACTTGAGAAAGCCATATGAAACACTTATAAATGGTAAAACCATAGTGAATTCAAAATCATTTCACAAGACCAAAGCTCAAAAGCTTGTCAAGCATACAAAACCAAACTTGAAATGTTGAAAATATATAACTTGCATGTAATGGTATGAGTTTTAACCTTCTAAAACATAATCAAATAAGGTAGAAACAGGTGAAATGTGATGAACTTCCAAAATCAAGCCATGATCAATGCATGCATGTGAGACTTCCTCGAAATCAAGCTCTAAATGCAAAAGAGTTAGCATGCAAATATGATTATCTTCTTAACTCTTCTTCCTAGACTTGATTCTTGGCTTAATTAACTAATTCTCTTGAATTCCTGCATTAAAGACTACAAATATACAACTAAATGAGTGAATTTCTACCTCAAGTCTTGAATTCTCAAGTGTAAGAGCTTAATTGTCCAAGTTCTCTCCAATTTCTTTTCTTTTCTAGCAATTCCTTTTATTGAGCTTAAATCTCACAAAATTCTCAAGCTTAGAACTCAATCTCTCTCTCTCTCTCTCTCTCTTTCTCTCTCTCTCTCACATTTGAGTTCAAAGATGAGTGAATGAGAGTGCAAAATGTATTAAGGAAATCAAAGTGGCCTTATATAGGCTTCACTAGGAAGACTTCATTAATAGTTACTCAATTGACATTATTTATCTAATTTAATCGTTCCGAATCGAATTTCAATTGGACCTACTTAAAAATTCTAAATAACACGTAAATCAAGTCAATTTCTGAATCGGATGCCGATAAGGCCTTCAATTCACAAACCGAAATGAAAACATGAACAGATCTTCCTACATTAAACAGATATAAACATAAATAATGCAATGCACAGGTAATTAATTCAGGATTTCTTCTTAATTACTTGTTACGCATACTTAAGCATGGATTAACGTTAATCATGGGTTGGGGTTGCTACAATTGCCACACTCTAACGATGTATCGTTGTGGGAAATATGTTGAAAGATTGATGATTCCACATAATTTTTTTCTATTTCTTGGTACTGCAGAGCTCTGCAGGACAGATGTCTTGCATTGAGATGTTGTGTCCGTCGGTTGGATGTTCTACTGGTCGGAATGGAGTAGATAAGTCTGTTTCGGCTGAAATGCTTCTTTTAGATGGAAGTGCTACGAAGTCATTCTAATAACAGGCAAGTCTACCCCCAAAATGGAAGGTGGTTCTCTTTTTCTTTTCTACTCAAGTGTTGTTATTTTGTTCATAATTTCATGACTCAAGGATATGATATGATGATATGGTTCAATCTAATAAATAGTTTTTTAAAAGTCAAGTTGTTTTTGGTGGGTCAAAGATATTGCATCATATCCAGATAAGGTTTGTTTACGTTGTTTATTGTTTTTCATTTGAATTTTTAAAATATTATTTAAATGGGTAAATTACATTTATCTCCCCTGAGGTTTCTGACAAATACAGGGACCACCCCTGTGGTTTGAATAATTACAATAACCTCCCCTACTTTACCTGACAATATCAAGATTCTCCCAAAATTTGACAGCCGTTTATATACCTAACAGACCTTGCTGATGTCATCTAATGTAAGCACTAAAATACCCATAATGCCCATAATGCACTAAAATGCCAATTAAAGAATTTTCCACAAAACCCAATCCAAACCCTATCTTCCGTAAACGAGATCAAACCAGACGAAGAAGACATAGAGGAACAAAAGCCCCCACAAACCCAGTTCAAAAGCCCCACAAACCCAGTTCATCCCCAATTCGTTGCCGTTCTCGACGATTCTCGCCCTCGTCTCCCTCTCTCTCTGCACCCTCTTCCTCTATTTCGGCAGAGATGACATACCCACCTCGGAAAACCTCCTCTTAGCCCTAATTTTCATCGTCATCGCTCTCTTCTTCGCTGGCAAAAACAAGGGTTTGATTCACCAAAGCTTTTTGATTCTCTCCAAGCGACTTGGGTTCTCGCATAACAACCACAAACCGGTCCAATGGTTCATCGGCGAGTCGATTTTATCGAAAAAGGCCGAAAATTGAAGCAAATTGTAAGAGAATGGGTTGCAATGGTGATTTCTATGAATGGGAGTTTCACAAGGGGAGGTGTAATGGGAGTGAAGTATACAATTACTTTGAATGGGAGGTATGAGGGAGATTGGGTTGATGGGAGGTATGATGGGTATGGGATTGAGAGCTGGGCGAGAGGTAGTCGGTTTCGAGGACAGTATCGGCAAGGTCTCCGACATAGTTATGGAGTTTATAGGTTTTATACAGGGGATGCTTAATTTGGTGAGCATACAGAGGATTTGAAGGCTCTGAATGTGTTTTGAGTCTGATCAATGGTTAAGGGGAAAAAGAGAGAGAGAGAAAGACTGAGGATGAAGAAGAAACAGAACGTTTCGATGAATATTGCTACAGTATGAGCAAGAATGGTGAGCTTTATAAAGGCTGTTGGGTCAGTTCTGGTAGTCCATCACTGGAAAAGATGAAGACTTGCAAGACTAATATGGGATCAGGCCTGAACTGGCTTGGATTTTCTTTCTGTGATAGTAGTGATGATGGTACATCAGGTACAGAACCTCAGGATGCAGATTACTCTTATATTCCCTCACTTGATTATGAGTTAAAGGGCCAGATCTTGGCTAGGATTCCTAGGTCAGAATATTGGAAGTTATGCCTTGTGAACAGAAGGTGTTTAACTCTTTTGAAGAGTGGTGAGTTATTTAAGATTAGGAGAGAACTCGGAGTCAAAGAATCTTCTGTTCTAATGGCACCAATAGGGGAGAACAGTTGGTGGGCATATGATCGGGAATTCAAGACTCGGAGAAAGCTGCCAAATTTACAAACAGATTTTTGTTTTATATCTGGAGATAAAGAATCATTTTGTGCAGGGACCAATTTGCTTGTTTTAGGAAGAGAGGTTGATGGGCTTGTCACTTGGAGATATGAATTGGCAATGAACAGATGGTACAAGGGTCCTTTGATGATCACCCCAAGGTGCTTGTTTGCATCTGCTACATGTGGTACATTTGCTTTTGTAGCTGGCGGGGTTAGGATAAAGCCAAACAGTGAAGTCTATGATACTGCCAAGAAATATAATCCAGAGACAAAATCTTGGGAACCCCTCCAAAGGATGAAGACGAAGAGGAAGCTTTGCTCAGGGTGTTACGTGGACAACAAGTTCTATGTGATTGGTGGGCGAAATGAAGATGGCGAACTCACCTGTGGAGAATTTTTTGATTAAGGTATGAACAGGTGGAACTTAATCCCTGACATGTTGAAAGATGATCCGGTTTTAAGTTCTCATTCACCGTCTCTTGTTGCTGTTGTGAATAATGAGCTCTACTCACTCGAAACTTCTTCCAATCAGCTTAAGGTCTATGTGAAGAGTAGCAATATTTTGTAGGGTATTTTCATCTTTTCACACTTAATTTAAAGGGTAATATGGTCATTCTGTATAGGTAAGTAACGTCGTTTGTGCAAAATTGACGGATTGGGAGAATCTTGATATTGTCAGTTAAAATAGGGGAGGTTTCTGTAATTATTCAAACCACAGGGGAGGTCCCTGTATTTGTCAAAAACCTCAAGGGAGGTAAATGTAATTTACCCTATTTAAATTGTTCTCATTTCAATCCCTTTTTTCCCTCTTTGAATTCAGACCTTTCATTTTCAAACTCTCCTGATGGTGCTAAGGAATGCTATTGTGAACAATTTTATTTTCTACAGATTTGTATCCTTGGTTTTAGACTAATAACTGTAACAGTGTCAAATTTAAATTTTGGCTATGTTATAGTAGAAAAATGTCAAAATTTGACAACCTTGATTCAATACTTGTGTAATTTTTTTGGTACAACCATCATCTCATCTTTCTAATCACCATTGGATCTTTATGAAATACATTTGTTGATAGTAATGTTAAAATTTGTGCTAAATTTGACACCAAGAATAACATCTCAAAATTTGAAAACTTTAATAACAGCAGTTTCAAATTGTGTGGATGAAATTAATTCTAAATGTAGCCAACCACACAACAACTCTTCATTTATATTATACCGCTTATTGTTGGACAATTTTCATAGTTCATAAATTTGAGACAATAGCATTTGTCTTAGAGTTATTTTGAGAATGTGAAGATTTGACAACTCCAGGCTCCACTAAAACTTATTTTATCCAATTTATTTGTTTGACGGGAGAAGGGGATAGGGTGGGCTGGCCCAACAAGAGAGGGCCACCAAAGGTGGTTCGCAATCTGCTGCTATTGTTCCTTAAAAAAAAAAAAAAAAAAAAAAACTGTCAAAATTTATTTAAAATATAAATTGTCTTTTTATATTTTTAAAAATTATAAATATTCTTTTGTTAAAAAAAATTATTTAGTATAATTAATTTAAAAAATAAAATTTATAATTACTCTTCTGTATAACAATAAAATTACTAGAATTATTAATTAAAAATATATTTATGATATTATTAAAAATTATTAATTAATTTAATGATTTATTAATAAAAATGAGTTTTTTGATATGCAATTAGAAATTTGAAGGAGCGAGATCTAATTTTTAAAGGAAGAAATATCAATAAATCTCAAATAATGATTTTATGAACTGTTTGGTCTCCCCTTTATTCTTATAGATCCAAATGTCTCATTCTACTATGAATTACATAAATTGTCAAAATGTGAGTTTCCTCATAATGTTGAAATTACTAAACATAACACTTAAAAGAAAACTTCCTAGTGTATTTTTTTCAAACGTAACACTCTAATGTAGCACTCCAATGTAGCACACTAAAAAATTCTTTATTATACTTTTTCTAAACGTAACACTCCAATCAATGTAAAACACAAAAACTTCTTACTCAAACATAACACTTCAATGTTACACACTAAAAAATTCATTAGTGCACTTTTTCTAAACATAACACTCCAATTAATGTAAGATTAAAAAATTCCTTAATATACTTTTCTCAAATATAATAATGTAACATTTTAAAAAAAATTTCTTAGTGTACTTTTTTTAAACGTAACATTCTAATTAATGTAACACACAAAAACTCCTTAGCATACTTTTTCCAAATATAATATTCTAATGCAACACATTAAAAAATTTGTTAATGTACTTTTTTAAACGTAACAACATAACATTTTAAAAAAACTCCTTAACGATTTTTTTTCTCAAATGTAACATTCCAATCAATGTAATACATAAAAACTCTATGATTTATTTTTTTCAAACGTATCATTCTGATGTAACATTTCAATATAATACTAGAAAATCACACTACATAAATGTAGATTTCCATATTCAACAACCTAGGGCCAGCCCTAAGATTTAGGTGGCTCAAGGCAAATTTCAAAAATGGAGCCCCTCTTATATTAAAAAAAAAAAAAAAAAACTTATGGATAAATCGATAAGTTACAACAATTTTTTTATTTATTTGTAGCCACAAAAAAAATTACTTGCACATATAATCATTAAAATTATAAACAAAAATTTACTTTCATATATTAAGATAGGAGCCAATCATTACAAATATTCAAAAAAAACAAAAAACTAGTCTTCTTGCTTTTTTTTTTGGACCCCATGTTCAATTGGGTCAATAGTGTTTGGGCCTTTTTTTATTTAAATATTTAAAGCATAAAATTATATTTGAGGCCCTTATTTTCAATCCAAATTTGGAGGCCCAAGGCATAGGCCTCTCTTGCTTACCCTCAGGGCCGAGCCTGCAACAACCAACACTACAGCTAACAATTCCTCCAAAAAGAATCTTCCACAGCTCACCTTTCCATTCTCATCTTAAAAATGAATTAGAAAATTAAAAAAATGAATCATAAAACGACATTCACTTAAAGTCAAATGGAATCAAATCAAATAAATATAACTTTTCATATATGGGAGTTATAGGTAAATTCTTTATTTCTAAAATTATAGGAAGTAATTTGTATTTTATATAATTTTTAAAGAGTGTATTTATAATTTACTTTTATTTTTCTATTTTTCTCCCCAAACAATACCATACGAAAGGCAACACTACAAGACGAATTCAAATTCATAAAAATATTTGATATGTCCCATTATGTTTTTAGATTGAAAAACAAGCAGTGATGTTATATACACTAATTATTATATTAATTAGTGTATCAGTATATATTATAGTACTGTAATTTTAAAATTATAAATTCTATTATTATATCATATCATCTATTAATACGTTAATTAATATATTAATTAATACGTATAATTTTATTTAAAAATAAAAGTTGAGATGGTGATAAAAAATAATGTTTTTAATTATTTTATTATTTTATTCCCCTTAAATTGGAATATAGAACACAGACAGAACAGAGACTATTCCCCATAAACCACTGCCAGTTTTTCAGAGTAGTGTTATTCATGTTGAAAAAATTGGGATAAGCTTGTCTCTTCCTCTCGTTGGATTTTTCAATTGGAGCATGTTGTCAGATTCATCATGAAATTTATATTAATTATTTAAATTACTTAATAGGTAGGGTTTGTTAAGTATTTTATTATTGTAAAAAATTAAATTAATTAGATATCAATAATTATTTAATCAGATTAAATTTGTGTCAGCAATCATTATAATTTTAAAAATAGGGGTCGTCTGACAATGTTGGCTTTTTTACTTTTTTGATTTTTTTAGCTTGAGACTTTTTTGTTTATTTGGTTTTCTTGTTTGGCTTTTTTGACTTTTTTGCATTAGAATGACAAAATTGCCCTCAATTTGGAAATGATGTTTTTTTGACTTTTTATTTGTATATGAGTTAGTTTAGTAATTTTGCATCTTAAATCAAGTGTTTTGTCATTTTGTGATTTTGTAACTTATTTTTATTCTTATGTGCTTATTTAGTCCCAACATGAAAACCAAACCAAGGCTAAATTGTTGAAACAAATGTATTTTGATATAAATTGTTGAAAGAAATGTGTTTTTATGAGGTGATTATTGATATCCGATCAACATAATTTTTTACAAATATAAAATACTCGATAAGTTCTACACATGATTCGGATCATTGATATGAACTCTGTAATGGGCCACGAAGCCCAAACAATATGTTCCAATCTAATTTTGGACTGGAGATAAGCCTGTATCAAAAAAAATTAAACTCAATGAAATTATAATTTATTAAAATATTTTTAATTTTTTTTCTCATATAGTTTTTAATTATTAATTAATTATATCTTTTATATATCATTAAATTTAAAAAATAAATTTATAGAATGAATTATTATATTATTTTTTATTTTTCTTCGTGAGATTGAGTGAGGGCGACAGTGGAATCTTGGGGATTGGTTGGGTTGGGTGGGGAGTTGGCTGGCTTCCATAACCGAGGCGTGTGGGTCCCAATATTGGACTGAGAGATAGATACCCAGCACAGCACAGCATATACGCACACATGCATTTTCCTCAGGAGTACTTCTATTTTGGATTTGTTTGGAAAAAGAATTTTTTTAAGAGTTAATTATTTGAAAGTTTTATTTGTAAATGTTATAATAGTTTAGGTTTTATTTAAATATTTTTGAATTAATTTATTTAGTAAAATTAAAAATATTATTAATTTTTTTAATTTTACAAATTAATAATATTATTAATTTTGTATAGTAATATTTAGATAATTGTTTTACTAACTGATTAAGGCCGAATTGTATATCATTGAGGCCGTTAATTAAAATCTCTTAACTTCACTTGCTGGTCAAACTGTATACTTTATGTGTGTTGAATGTCAATCAGGTTGTACACCGTCGGAGCATAAAATGGACAAAAAGACAAAATTTGGACAGGTTTGACTTTTTCTGAAAAAGTCAAACCGATGTTTTAAACATGTTTGGAAGTGAGTAGAAGTATAAAAAGAAAAGGAAAAGGCTTTTCTAGGGTTCTGAAATTGTTTTGACCTAAAGAGAGAGGCTAGGGTTTGGAAGGGAAAAGAAACAAAAAGCTTCAAGAATGTCTCCCATGGTGGTTTCTTCTCCATCTACCTCCTTTCACTCCTCCATGAGTGGCTAGTCTTCTTTTCTAAGGTTTTGATGAAACCTTAACCATGTAATTATTTTATTTTCTTTTTGATTTTTAATTATGTAAAGGTTTGAATATTTGTATGGTGATATAGAAGTTCCTTTTATATATTTTTCATTATCTCTTCGAATATTTGGCTTTATGTGATTGTTGAATGTTATCCATACATGTGTTTTCTATTCCTTCACATTCAAGGTATGAGACGAACCATACTACGAGGAACGAGTCGTATCGCTATCTTAGTTTAGAGTGAACGATTCGTATTACTTGAGATGATTCGTGCTTGTACATTGAATGTGATGATCTTCTTGTCAAATGCTTCGAGCTTGTAGTTGCGAAACATTAATCCGTTCAAACCATAGCATAATTGATTTCAATTGGAAACCCTAATTATGCGGTTAGTGGTGAATTCTCTACCCTAGGATTTTTTCCCAATTTAGTAAACCCAATTTCAATTATTATTGATAATTTAATTCCTTAGTTTAATTTATTTGTTATTAAATTAGGTTATGAACAACCAATCTTTTTATCAAAATTAATTTAGGAATTTGACAATTAAATTAGTTTAATTTCACAATAGTCCCTGTGGATCGATACTTGGACTTGCCATTATTCTGAAAGAATATGGTGTAGTTTAGTATTTAATTTTGGTGTGTTCAACGACCCATCAAATTTTGGTGCCGTTGCCGGGGACTTCTGGCAAAATTAGTTAATTTAAAGTTACATTCTTATTTTAATTTTTAGTTTAGGATTTTATGCTTTTGGTGTTGCTAAGTGTGCAGAGCGTTTGAAATTGGAGCTATCATTGAAGTGCAAGCGGAGCGCAGCCGAGCTTAAAAAAAAAAAAAACGCAGCACTAAAATGAGTAAACAGAAGCAAACACTCACAAGCAAAGCACCAAAGTGCTAAAACGAAAGTCAAAGCTCAATTGGGGGTTGGAGACAACGTCTACACGCCAAGCATCCGCAAGACGAGTAAATCGTTTTCGTTAAACCGCTGTGAGTATTTCTTTTTTAGTATTCTGCTTTCGTAACTTAGTGCACCGAGTCGAACTTATTGTGTGTGTATGGGTAGTGTATGCACGGGCGTCGTTCTTGTCACCTTGAATTGTGGTGTTTGGACCTTGAACTAGAAAGGACCCTTAGGAGACTTAGGGCTTTTGCCCGTGTTCCTAGGTTTGAGTATTCATATCCATACATTGAGTCATTAGAGATGGCAGATCCTAATGTCCCGAATGTGCCTAACCGAACCCTTAAGGATTATTTTACACCCACTGCATATACATCACCATTATGCATCTAATTACCCAACACCACTGCTGCTCATTATGAGATTAAGTCCAGCATCATACAAATGCTCCCATCATTCCATGGACTAACTCATGATGACCCTTATAAGCATTTGAATGAATTTCTGGAAATTTGCTCGATAGTGAGGATCCAGAATTTCACAAATGAGGCCTTAATGTTGCGATTGTTTCCATTCTCGTTAAGGGATAAAGCCAAACACTAGCTAAATTCTTTACCTGCTAATTCAATCACAACTTGGGACCAATTACAGCAACGGTTCTTGGAGAAGTACTTTCCCATAGGTAAAACCAACCAACTTAGGCGAGCCATCACAAACTTTGCTCAAATGGATGGCGAGCAATTCCATGAGACGTGGTAAAGCCTTAGAGACCTTCTCCAACAGTGTCCCCACCACCAAGTGCCTGATTGGCAACTTGTTCAAACATTCTATTATGGCTTAACTGAGCCACACCGCCAAATGGCGGATTCGTCCTGTGGTGGGACATTTATGTCTAAAATGATGCCGAGGCATGGCAATTGTTTGAGAACTTAAGTGATAATTCCCTTCACCATGCCTCCGCAGCCCGGCAAGTCCGGCAACCCGTAGTTGGAGCCCCGAAAAGAGGGGGCATTTATGAGGCCGGGCAAAACCTAGAGTTAGCCCAACAAGTAGAGGCATTGTCCCGCAAGATTGACCAATTATTAGCTACGGGACATGCCCCTACCCAGCAAGATCATCCTCAATTTCACGAGGCATGTGTTATATGTGCCAGCCCTGCTCATGACTTGAGTGAGTGCCTTTCGGCATCACAATTTCCGAAGTTAGTCCAAGAGCATGTGAATGCAGCTCAAGGATTCTCCAACCCAGGTAATGATCCATACTCCAACACATACAATCCGGGATGGAGAAATCACCCTAATTTCTCATGGAGACCCCCTTCACAAGGCACTTCTTACAATCCTCCACCACCAAGGCAGAATTTCAATACTTTTGCCAACCAATCATCTTATCGACCACTGCAACCTTATAGAACCCCACAACCATACCAGCAACCACAACCACAACCCCGCCTGTTCCTCAGGGCAACTCTGCCTTTGAGACTCAGGTGTTGGAAGTTCTCTCAGAACTTAAGGGGTTAGCACCGATAGTTCACTCCCACACTCACTCTATTGCCAAGATAAAGACCCAATTGAGTCAAATAGCTAACAACATGAAGCGGAGAGAGGAGGGAAAATTACCAAGTCAAACTGTAGCCAACCCTAAGGGACAATATGGAGCAGAGAGTTCGGGTGGGAATGGAAAGCAACATGAGCAAGTGCAAGCAGTGATTGCTTTAAGAAGTGGTAGGAAGTTAGAGCCTCAGTCAGTTGCGTCTAACGCAACTAGAGTTAGGAAGGGTGACCACGGTGGTTCACCTAGTGAGAGCAAGGGTGAGGGGGAAACACTTAAGAGGGATGATTTAGTCCCTAGTACTTTACTTGAGCCCAAGGCACCATATGTGCCTAAGGCACCCTTTCTTCAGTGCCTTGACACACTGTCCCCTTTTAATAAGAAGGCGGCATCTATGGAGGCAATGATGGAAGTCTTTAAATAGGTAAAAATCAACCTCCCCCTGTTGGAGGCAATTAAGCAAGTACCATCATATGCCAAATTTCTGAAGGACCTTTGTACGCAAAAGCGTAAATCTAGGACACATGTGTCCCAAAAGGTCCTACTCACGGAGCAAGTAAGCTCCATCTTGTTGAATGACACACCTCCTAAGCTTAAGGACCCGGGAGCCCCAACCATTGCATGCATTATAGGGGACCATTTCATTGATAGGGCCTTATTAGGTTTAGGGGCTAGTGTTAATTTGTTGCCGTACTCTGTGTACGAGGAATTTGGGCTTGGCGAGTTAAAACCCATTACTGTTACTCTTCAGTTGGCTGACCGGTCCCTCAAAGTGCCACGAGGCATGATTAAGGATGTGCTAGTTAAGGTTGATAGGTTCTACTTCGCTGTTGACTTTTTAGTTTTAGATATGGAACCGGTAGCCAATTCTAGGAAACAAATCCCGGTGATCTTGGGTCGACCTTTCTTGGCTACGGCCAATGCTTGCATTAATTGTCGGACCGGGGTGATGGAAGTTTCATTTGGTAACATGCAAGTGAAACTTAATGTTTTCCAAGCATCACAACAACCTCATGAGAGAGAGGAGTGCTTATTAGTGGATGCTGTGGATGAGATTGTGAAGGAGGCTTTGCCCTCTATTCTTGTAGAGGACCCTTTAGAGGCTTGTCTAGCTCATTTTGGGTTTGAAAATTTTGATATAGATGGGTCAATTGAAGAGGTAAATGTCTTGCTTAATTCTTCTTCTACACCGGATTTTCCTCCATGGAAAGCCCGGTTTGAGTCACTTCCTCCTCTGTCGAGAGAGCCTGCCACACCATCTTTGGTCACACCACCTACACTTGAGTTGAAGCCACTTCCGGCCACACTCAAGTATGCATTTTTAGGGCGCCAGGAGACTTTACCAGTTATCATTGCATCTGACTTAACTGCGGAGCAAGAGAGTCAGTTAATAAGTGTTCTCGTGGCACATCGGAGTGCTATAGGGTGGTCAGTGGCTGATTTGAAAGGGATAGATCCCTCCGTGTGCATGCATTATATACATCTAGAGGAGGACACCAAACCTTCTCACGAAATGCAACGGAGACTGAATCCTAACATGAAAGAGGTGGTGAAAAAGGAGGTATTGAAATTGTTGGATGCGGGTATCATATACCCCATCTCAGATAGCAGTGGGTGAGTCCCACGCAAGTGGTGCCCAAGAAATTGGGCATCACCGTTGTTGAGAATGAGGGAGGAGAGTTAGTCCCCACATGAACCACTACTGGGTGACGAGTGTGCATTGATTATAGGAGACTAAATTCCTCGACTAGGAAGGACCATTTTCCCTTACCTTTCATTAACCAAATCCTAGAGCAGTTAATGGGGCAGGGTTTCTATTGTTTTCTTGATGGCTATTCGGGGTATAATCAAGTCCCGGTGTACCCCGCTGACCAAGAAAAGACCACATTCACATGCCCTTTTGGCACTTTTGCTTACAGGCGCATGTCCTTCGAGCTATGTAATGCACTGGCGACCTTTCAACGGTGTATGATGGCCATTTTCTCCGTCATGGTGGAGAAATTCTTAGAGGTTTTTATGGATGACTTTTCGGTATTTGGACCGTCTTTTGAAGAATGCCTTAGGAACTTAACTAGAGTGTTAGAACGATGTACTGAGGCAAACTTAATCTTGAGTTGGGAAAAGAGCCATTTTATGGTTCGTGAGGGTATAGTGTTGGGACACATTGTGTCCCCTCGAGGTATAGAGGTTGACAAGGCTAAGGTTGACCTCATTGCAGGCCTTCCTCCACCCAATTCTGTGCGTCAAATTAGGTCTTTCTTAGGGCATGCAGGTTTTCACCGTAGGTTCATCAAAGACTTTAGTAAGATATTACGTCCTTTGCGTAGTTTACTAGTTAAAGATGCGTCTTTTTGTCTTTGATGAGGCATGCTTAAAGGCATTCGAAACACTAAGAATGTCCTTGACCACCGCCCCAATCATGAAATCACCAGATTGGTCGCTTCCCTTTGAAATCATGTGTGATGCCTCTGATTATGCTGTCGGGGCTGTGTTAGGCCAAAGGGTCAATAAGGCACCATTTGCTATATACTATGCTAGTCGCATTCTCTCGGATGCTCAATTGAATTACACTACCACCGAGAAAGAGTTGCTAGCTGTGGTCTTTGCCTTAGACAAATTCCGATCTTATCTCCTAGGTTCCAAGGTCATAGTCTTCACTAATCATGCTGCTTTGCGGTATTTATTATCTAAGAAAGAGACCAAACCTAGGTTGATTAAATGGATTTTGTTGCTTCAGGAATTTGACTTAAAGATCCGTGATAAGAAAGGTTCCGAGAATGTGGTGGCGGATCATCTCTCCCGAATCCTTGTTGAGTATAATAGTGACCCTCTTATTTTGCATGATTCGTTTCCGGACAAACAACTCTTTGAGCTGTCACAAGCGAGCCCCCCATGGTTTGTACATATTGTGAATTACTTGGCCATTGGGCAAATTCCGCAGAATTGATCTAAGCAAGACAAAGATCGATTCTTTTCGCAGGTCAGGTATTACTTTTGGGAGGATCTGGAGTTGTTTAAATATTGCTCCGACCAAGTGATCCGACGATGTGTGCCGGAGAGTAAGGTGCATAGCATTCTTACATTTTGTCATTCTTCTGCATGTGGCGGTCATTTTAGTGGGCATAAAACGGCCGCCAAGATTTTACAGAGTGGGTTTTATTGGCCCACAATTTTTAAAGATGCCCATCAATTTTGTAGAACTTGTTTGTGCTGTCAGCAAATGGGTTCGATGTCTCAGCGTGACATGATGCCAATGTCCCCTATTCTTGTGGTGAAAATATTTGATGTTTGGGGGATTGATTTTATAGGCCCTTTCCCGTCGTCATTCGGGTTTGAATACATTCTTTTAGCAGTAGATTACGTGTCTAAGTGGGTGGAGGCAATAGCTACCCGAACAAACAATCATAGAGTGGTAATCAAATTTTTGCATGAAAACATCTTTAGTCGTTTTGGATTTCCTAGAGCCATAATAAGTGATCAGGATACACATTTTTGTAACCGATTCTTTGAGTCGGTAGTTAAGAAATACTTTATCACTCATAAAGTTGGCACTCCATACCACCCTCAAACTAGTGGCCAAGTAGAAGTCTCAAATAGGGAAGTAAAGCACATAATTGAGAAAACGGTGAGGCCGGATAGAAAAGATTGGTCACAACGGTTAATTAATGCATTATGGGCTTACCGCACTGCTTATAAGACACCCATTGGGATGTCACCATATAGAGCGATGTTTGGCAAAGCTTGCCATCTCCCGGTTGAACTTGAGCACCGAGCATTGTGGGCCATAAAGAAGTTTAACTTCGATATGGTCGCAGCTGGGCTCAACCGGAAATTGCAACTCAATGAGTTTGAGGAAATCCGGAATGATGCATATGAGAGTTCGAGAGTTTTTAAAGCTCGGACTAAAGAATTCCATGACAAGTACATTAATAGAAAATCTTTTGAATCCGGCCAAAAAGTATGGCTTTTTAATTCAAAATTGAGACTCTTTCCGAGTAAGCTAAAATCAAGATGGGATGGCCCCTTTGTAGTTGTTGAGGCATTTATTCATGGCGCCGTTGAGGTGCGAGATCCAAAGACTGGCCTCACTTTCAAAGTGAATGGCCAAAGATTGAAACCATATATAGAGGGGATTGGGAATAGGGATATGATTGAGTCCATTGCTTTGATGGACTCATTTTACTACGATTGATGGATCAATTTCTTATTCTCTTTTCTTTCCCTTCTATGCTATTTTGTTTTTCTTTGTTCTCGTCATGCTTTACTTGCGTCTAGGAGACTTTAAATCCTCTAAAGGTGTAATTCCTTTGGTGTTAGCCGTGCCCGAACAGCATCTAAAGGTCTGGTATAGCCACCTAACCGTGTTTGTAGTGAGTTCCTAGGAGACCAACTGAGACGGTGGAAACTAGAGTTTGAATGGCAAAGCCTAGAACACAAAGGTTTGGGATTTCCGAGACTAGAGTCTGGTTTAAATACCCAGGGGTGTGGAGATTGCTTCAAAACTACCTCGGCTTGAACTCTGTATGGCAGCCCCATAGGTTGAGGTAGCTTTATGCGCCTCGATTCTTGATACCGAATCAACCTAGTCTGTCACCCTGTTGGAGAATAGGGAAAGTTACAAATACAGTTAGGGAGAAAAGTAGTACCCGTGGTTTTCGCGTGAAGATTATACCTTTAGTGGGCATTCCGTATGTTTTTTTGTGCTATATTTATTCCGGATGTCAATTGAAGGTAGAAATGTTTATTTTCTGTGTTTAAAAGCATGCTTTCATGTTTATTTTCTGAGTTAAAAATAAAAAAGAAAAAAGAAAAAGAAAAAGGGGGGGTTATACTTGTTCATTTTAACATAAAAAATAAAAAAAAAACCTATGTTGTACTTGTTTAAAAAAAAAAAAAAAAAATTCCCGCATGTGCGGAGAAACCCACGCACATGCGGAGAAAGCCCAAACTTTCCAATTTGCACACTGCATTATAAGCAGGTGCGAAGGGCAGGTGCGCCTCTCACGCCGCACGTGCGGGAAATTGAAAAAAAAAAAAAAAAAATTATCGCGAGGGGTGAAATCGCCGCACGTGCGGGACGCCGATTTTTCCAAAAAAAAAAATGCGCGAGAGGTGAATCGCCGCACATGCGGCCTAGGCCCCGCACGTGCAGGAATTTGTGAATCAAAGAGGTTGCACTCTGCTTTAAAAGCAAGTGCGGAGGCAAGCCGCACATGCGGGAATTTTCGAAAAAAATAAAATAAAATTTCGTTTTTATTTATTTATTTTTATTTTCTATTTTTTATTTATTATCTATTTTCGTTAAAAAAAAAAAAAACAAAAAAACAAACCTTATCTAACTTTGTCTCTCTCTCCCAATCCCTCTCACTCTCAGATTTCACTCTCTCTCCCTACCTTATCTATCTCTCTCTAAACCCCACACACATCCACAAACTCCACCAACCTCACCATCACCAACTTTTCTTCTTCTTTCTTCTTCCTCACCACAATCATCTCACCGCTGGCATCACTTCCCTCTCTCTCCGATGAATCTCCGGCGAACCACCATTTTTTCCGGCGAACCTCCATTCTTTTTCTCTCTTTCTCCACTTTTTCAAGGTAATTTTTTGCCTTTTATGTGTAGATTTGTGGATGTAAGAGTCAATTTGTGAAGTTTTTGATTTTGTTTTTAGTTTTATTTTTTGTGATCTAGTGTTCATCTTAAAAAAAATAAAAATAATATAAAATAAAATAAAATAAAATGCTTAGCCATGTTTGTTGTTAGTTGCTTATTTTTTCTCTTCTTTTCTTTTATTTATTTAGCCATGCTTAATTAGCCATGTAGTATATTAACTTAACCATGTTAGTTGTTCATTTATTTTTATTTTTTTTAAAAAAAAAAGTGGAAAAAAGCAACAACAATATGCTTCTGGAGAAGATGAGAGCCGCACGTGCGGCCCTCTCCGGCGCACGTACGGGAAATTTCAAAAAAAAAAAAAAAAACCTCATAAATAATGGCCCTAACAATAATCCTAATTTAGTTTTTTTTATTTGTTATATTTGTCTAGTTTAAATTGCTTCGTAGTGATTCTGGTTAGTTTAATTAGTTTGTGGATTGTTTTATTTTCCGTTTTATTTTTATTTTTAATTTGGTTTGTTTAGTTAGTGATGTTATTTTTATTTTTATTTTTTTCTATTCTATGATGTAATTGTTCATTTAATTATTAAGTAGTTTAGTTCTTCTATTTTATTTTATTTTCTTCTCTTCTATTAATTTTACAAAAAAAAAAAAACTGTGTTTAGTTTAGGTTATTTTATTCTATACTTTAGTCTCTTTTCTAGTTTCGTTATTTTATAGTTTAGTTAATTTAATTTAATGTCATTTTAATTAATTAATTTAATTAAATTCGTTTTTTTTTAAATAAAAAAAATAAAAAATAAAAAGAAAAAAAAGTGGGAATTGCATGTGGTACATTAGTGGGCAAACTTGTGCTTTCATATTTTATTTTATTCTCATAAATGGTTCCACGGGTTTGTGTCTATTTGCTTTTGGTGTGTGCAGGATATGAGTCGACGTGTTACTCGGGCCTCCAAAAAGGCCAGGGGTTCTTCCTCTTCAGCGCCACCGCCACCACCGTCACCACCGTCCTCACCACCACCACCGGGTGACTTGCCACGGCCAGAGTGGGCTTCACGCCCTCTTCACAAGCTCACGCAGTTCAACCTGCAATTTTTTCAGGGTGACGCAGACACTACTTGGACCGTTGAGGAGCTCCAACTCCAGCAGCAGTTGGGCGTTTGCACTGTGACAGCGCCCACTTATCCTCGTCAGGTACGACTCTTCTACCAGAACCTATATGAGTCACCCACCGAGGATGGACTGCTCTCTAACATTGATGCCTCATCCATGATTGCCACAGTGTTAGGGTTTTTCGCCAAGCTGGAATATCAGCCCTTCCCGGAAGTTGAGGATCGCCAGCTCATCCATAGCCTCATGCAGCAATATTTCCCAGGGGCCCATGGTGACCTTAGTTTCACATGCTTGCGACGGAGCAAGCTACCTAGCCACTTGCTATTCCTTGATTCCGTGGTCCATAAGAATGTCCTTTCCACTTGGGCATCGAGCTGAGCGTCGGTTGGAGTTTGTTTGGGTCTTACACGAGTATCAGTATGGCTATCAGGTCCCGCTTGCGCATACCATCTGGATGCATTTGCGGAAATTTCTACGAGAGACAGTTCGGCCTGATCTTATGCAAAACCTGACTTGGCCACTACCATTTGCCAATCTGCTGACACTTGTGTTTCAGCTGAACCACCTCCCCATTGTTGAGGATGAGGAGATTGATAGAGGGTATCCGACTTTCGGCCAGCGGGAATGGCAGCATAGCATATCTCGTATCCCGCAGCTGGTTAGTGCCCCAGTTGATAAGGCCCACGAGCCCGTACATGACCACCCACCACATCCTGTTCCCTCCGTGCCTCCCCAAGGGGACCCACTCTACATGACTCGTGAGGAGTACTTACACCTTCAGCACTCTGTGGATTAGGTCCACAGTACTTTCCGTGATCATCACCAGAGTCTCCTGGAGTTGAGCACGGATTTTCAGGCACATTGCGACTATTCTCGGGCGACCTTTGACTAGCTGCTCGCCCACCAGCAACGGGTTCAGGATGACACCTTTGAGACGCGCTCTTTGATGCAAGCCTTGTTCGCCTAGCATTTTCTGCCACCACCGCCACCGGCTTCCCCGTAGTATCCACCTGTATATTGCTTTGTTCTTTTATTTCTATTTTTATTTTCCTTTTTACTTCTTTCTTTTCTTGAAAAAAAAAAAAAACAAAACAAAACAAAACAAAACAAAAAAAACAGTGTGAAGTGTATATATGTTACTCTCTGCCTACCTGGATGTGCACCTTCAATTCTGGTAATATTTTCTCATTTCTCTTTACTTTTCCATTGAGGACAATGTTATATTCAAGTTGGGGGATGAGGGTTATATTTTCTTTTGTGCATTTTTATTTGGCTCATAATTCATACTTATACCTGTTTCACTTGATTGCATTACTTCACTTGATGTGACTTTTTGCTAGTAGGGTGATGATATTTGCATATGTTAATTGGAGATCATAGTAGACTTGTATGAAAAGGGTTTATTGGGTAGATACTTGCATGCCCGATCGTTTGCACGAGGAGAGTTGTCTGTGTTTGTAGTTTTAGTACACTTGTCATGAGTGTGCCTTAATTCACATGAACACACTATCATAGCGGTGATCTTTTTATTATAATCCCTGGTGTACATCATTGATAATAGCTAGAGTTGCAGAAAAGAATAAATGAGGAGCCAAGATTCTTAAAAAAAAAAAAAAAAAAAAAAAAACTTGACTTGTTTGGATTCGTAGCCTTTTTAACTCAAGTTATTAAAGCCCGTAGGGGTGTCTCTACACCTAATGCCCTAAAACCGTCTGGTTTGGGAGTCATTGGCCCAAAACTTGCTACATGGGTTGATTAGAAAGCTTAAGGGACTTGGACATTGCACAGTTAAGGAAAAATAAGAAGAATGACTTGTTCGGATTCGTAGCCTTTTCAACTCGAGTTATTAAGCCCGTAGGGGTGTCTTTACACCTAGTGCCCTAAAACCATCTAGTTTGGGAGTCATTGGCCCAATGCTTGTTACATGGGTTGATTAGAAAGCTTAATGGATCAGGACATTGCACAGTCATTTAAAAAAAAAAAAAAAAAACTACTTTTGAGAATCTTGGCTGCAACAGGTTAGTTTTTCTGTATATGTTGGGTGTTATTATGAGTTACACTGGGCTATTATAGTGGATAGTTAACTAATATGGAGATTGCACTTTACACCAAGGGTACTCATGACTTGTTTACTAGCATGCACAAGTACAAGGGACTTTACTTTTGTATTAACTGAATTGTGGTTTTGACTCAATAGGTTCCTTCATGCTTGTCCACTGTGCCTTTACTGACTCATGATGTCTCAATATCACACTGTAGTGGCACATAAGTTGATTGTTAAGTGAAGTAGTGTAGTCATTTGTTGTTGAGTATATATGAATATGTTAATGTTTGTGGATATCATTTCTGGAAACCCTCACGAGACTTTACTCATCCACTTGGGGTAACCTTGTGGTTTAAAGGCTTGTTGCATATGTTAAATGTAACCGTTTTTCCCACGAAAGAGGACATAGATAGATTTTGTTTTATTTTATTTTATTTTATTTTATTTTATTTTACTTGTTTAAGAGACTAACAAGTTGTAAGTTGGGGGATGTGATTAAGGCCGAATTGTATATCATTGAGGTCGTTAATTAGAATCTCTTAACTTCACTTGCTGGTCAAACTATATACTTTATGTGTGTTGAATGTCAATCAGGTTGTACATCGTCGGAGCATAAAATGGACAAAAAGACAAAATTTGGACGGAGTTGACTTTTTGTGGAAAAGTCAAACCGATGTTTTTAAACCTGTTTGGAAGTGAGTAGAAGTATAAAAAGAAAATGAAAAGGCTTTTCTAGGGTTCTGAAATTGTTTTGACCTAAAGAGAGAGGCTAGGGTTTGGAAGGGAAGAGAAACAAAAAGCTTCAAGGGTGTCTCCCATGGTGGTTTCTTCTCTATCTACCTCCTTCCACTAGTCTTCTTTTCTAGGGTTTTGATGAAACCCTAGCCATGTAATTATTTTGTTTTCTTTTTGATTTTTAATTATGTAAAGGTTTGAACATTTGTGTGGTGATATAGAAGTTCCTTTTATATATTTTTCATTATATCTTCGAATATTTGACTTTCTGTGATTGTTGAATGTTATCCATACATGTGTTCTCTATTCTTTCACATTCAAGGTATGAGACGAACCATACTACGAGGAACGAGTCGTATCACTACCTTAGTTTAGAGTGAACGATTCGTATTACTTGAGATGGTTCATGCTCGTACAGTGAATGTGATGATCCTCTTGTCAAATGCTTCGAGCTTGTAGTTGCGAAACATTAATCCGTTCAAACTATAGCATAATTGATTTCAACTGAAAACCCTAATTATGTGGTTAGTGGTGAATTCTCTACCCTAGGATTTTTTCCCAATTCAGTAAACCCAATTTCAATTATTATTGATAATTTAATTTCTTAGTTTAATTTATTTGTTATTAAATTAGGTTATGAACAACCAATCTTTTTATCAAAATTAATTTATGAATTTGACAATTAAATTAGTTTAATTTCACAATAGTCCCTGTGGATCGATACCTGGACTTGCCATTATTCTGAAAGAATATGGTGTAGTTTAGTATTTAATTTTGGTGTGTCCAACGACCCATCACTAACTGATAAAAAAATAAAGTATGAAATTAAAGGTTTTTGTCATTTTATTTATTAGTTTGATTCAACTATCTAATAAAATCGAAAACATTATATATTTTTTCTAATTTTAAAACCGAGAACATTATCAATTTTTTTTCATTTTTAAAGTTTTTTTTTGGAGAATTTTTTTTAAGATCCCTAATAATAGTAATTTAGAGGATAAAGGACACCAAAAAAAGGGGTGATGCATCAGGTCCCTGAACTATATGACCCGCATTTTTAATTATTTCATGGACCAAAATACCCTTCACAAATCAACACAAAAACAAAACTGGATTCTGACGACTTAGTTCCATTCCAAGCATCCAACTATCTTCACGAGCAAGAGAACAGCAGAATTAAGGTTTCAAAATCATCTTCACCATTAACATTAGAGTTTCATTATCTTAGGCAAAAATTATTCCCATTCATTCCTCACAAATTTCTCTGACCTCATTTTCACTGTTCATCGTCATCTCAGTTCATCTTCGTCACATCACATCTTCATATCAGGGCATATCAGATCGTAATTAGCATTTCATCTTAACTCTGGTAAGTTTTTTTACAATCCAACTAGTTTTTCTCTGAAAACACAGTTAATTACATTTTATATTAACCTTCCATTAATTAGGGTTTCAATTTTGTAATAAAAAGCTACATGAATTTGAAAAAAGTTATTTCTCTGTGTTTTGAACTTATTCTTGAACATGTTTGTGTCATTTTATCTGTAAATTTCTCTGGCATTAGAATTTCTCTGGTTTTTACTTGATGTATGTTTCTTCTTTAAATTTTCTCTGGCATGTTTATTTGAAATAAAGTTATTTCTCTGTGTTTTGATCTTATTCTTGAACATATTTCTGTGATTTTGACTATAAATTTCTCTGCTCTGTAAATTTCTCTGGAATGTGTATTTTTCTCTGGAATGTCTATTTTTCTTTAGAATCTCTATTACTCTCTTATCTGTGTCTAAGTTTCTCTGGCATTTATAATTTTCTTTGGCCACATCACTTTTCTCCGTTGTGTGTCTCTATCATGTTTAATTTTCTCTGGTTGTGTATGTAAATTTCTCTAGCATTTTAATATTATGGACTGAAAAATTTCTCTGGAATGTGTAATTTTCTCTAGTATGTTTATTTTGTTTAATTCTTAGTTTCAATGTTGTGTAATTTTCTGCGGCATGTTTACGTTGCTTTATTTATTTTATCTTGCTAATTGTGGAACGGAAATTTTCTCTAGTTTGCCATGTTTACTTTTCTCTGTCATTCATTTTCTATACTTACTAGATATATGTTTCTTTTTTGAATTTTCTCTGACTATATTTTATTTCTATATGTGATTTTAACAATTATTGAAAATTTCTCTAGCATGTTTATATTGTTTTGTTGATTTTCTCTGGGAATGGAAATTTTATGTGGCTAGATGTATTCCACAGGAAAACAATTAGTACTCTGACATTTAATTTTCAGTGTCTAATTTTCTCTGGCATTTATCATTTTTCCTGGCCACCTTAGTTTTCTCTTTTATGTGTAATTTTCTCTGACATGTTCAATTTTCTCTAGCATGTTTAATTTTCTCTAGGATTTAATGTTGACATCTTTATATTTTCATCATTGTCCAGAAATGGCAAAACGTAAAAGCAACAAAACACCGAAAACACCGAGCAAGAAATAGAAACTCTCTCAGTCTTCTTATGATCTAAGATCAAAAAGCAACAAAACACCACAAATTCCTTGCCAAAACACACAAGTCCGAGGTGATGAAGCAACTAGTATCAAGATGAATACCCCAACTTCAAAAGACTCAAGCTCAAGGGGGAAAAAACCTGCTAAACTCCAAAAAAAGAGAGCTCATTATAGCATTCAATATCGATCTAACATCTCATCCGTTGTCTTCTTTTTTCAAACACTTAAATTCAATTCAAACCAACTTATAGAGCTTCAAAAGACCCCATTCTACTATTTGATCCAAGCTCTAATCACTAGAAGGATGGATCCAAGGAAATCTGATGATGGTGATGTAATTGCAATAATCCAACGTTACAATGAAAAGAAAAAAAAAACATTCACAGTTGGTAAAAAGAACTTGACCTTTACAACCAATGACATGACCTTGATTTTTGATTTGCAAGAAGGTAACGGAGCCATGTCATTAAGATACTATAAAAAGCCAAAATCTACATTCCTAAGGAGAAGATTCCCAAAGGACACAAGGCTCACTGATCTTGTTATTCAAAATGCCTTGGTCAAAGCAATAAAAGGCAAGCAACCAACTGACTTCAAAGATGTAGCAATCATTGTTACCTTGTACTTGTGTCTCACCGTATTTTTTGCAGCAAGTGCGAATTCAATAGGGTGGGTTTTTATAAAGTATGTGGAACCTCTTGAATCAATGAAATAGTATGATTGGCCAGAAGCAATCGCATCAACATTGATTGATTCTATCACAGCATTGCACAAAACTCTATAAAAAGTTACGGGGTGTGTCATTGCATTGCTGGTAAGTATAATTTCCATTCAAATTTACAGTTATCATACTTACAAATTTATGTGTTTAGCAAAATTTAATTACTTTAATTTCCATCACAGTATTGGCTATGTGAACATGCAAATATCATTGACTTGGAAGATAGTAACTGTCACGACCCAAACCCGGCCCTATGGGTTTAGCACCGTAACTGGCCAGTAATCCGAGATTACCGAAGGCCTGCTGAACAGTAATACAGTTAAACAGAGTACAGGGCTTGGCGGAAGCCAATACAGTAAGTAACTAGTGTCCATTGAGCTGTGAAAATTTGTATGCCAAAAACATTTTTCATGCATTCATACAGTTCAGACACAGTACAGCCTATATACAGTCTATACCATCATATACAAACATTCAGTACGGGGACCTAATCCCTCGATAACAGTACAGTAAAACAGTAGACTGTCTATACAGTAACACAAAATAGTAGGGAGACAAGTGGGGGAAGCAAAAACACCCCAAGCCATGGCATGGCGTCTCGGAACCTCGCAGTAAGGCACATAGGCTGGCTTGACAAAAACTGGGGACCAACCCACGCTCCTAGCTCTGGTCTGGCTGCTGAGAACCTACATATATATATAAACAGTGAGCTAAAGCCCAGTGAATAACATAAAGCGTAAAGAGGTTATGAATGAATGTCCTTACAGTAATGGAAACAGTTCATTAAACAGTATTTCAGTCTTTCAGTGTTTCAGTCAATCAGTCATATGTGGTACACCCCTTAGCCTATAACAGTAGGTCCAAAAGGACCGGGTCTTAACAGACCCAACAGTAATGATGGCCATCAATCAGTAAACAGTATGGTTCCACAAGGGAACCGACAGAGCTCTGTAACAGTAACAGTAAACAGTAAGTGCTAAGGATGCCACAATACAGTTCAGAATACAGGACATACATTCATTCAGTAAATAATATTAGTTCAATAAACAGTTCAGTTCAGTATTCAAAAGATAACCATTTTGAACATATCTTTACACAATCGTTACTCACAGAGATTGGGCTAATAGCAGCTAGAGCGCGTCCCCGAGAGCCAACCCTAAACAGTTAACAAATAGAACACACACTAAGTTTCACAGTCGGGAAGGATGATAATTAAATCCCTAAATTTCCTCGGTGTGGTTCTACGTCTAATCCTCATTAAGATGTCTTAAACTAGGCCTAAGAATGCCTAGGATGAGATGAGGATGCAAAAATACAGTTGGAAGACATTTTTTAAAAGTTGCTGAAAACAGGGGTCTCGCTCGAGCGAGCCTTCCTTCGCTCGAGCGAGGTTGCAAAATCAAAGGCTTCGCTCGAGCGAGGAATCCTTCGCTCGAGCGGTCTGATGAAACAGTAAAAGTACTGGTTGTTGGATTTTTACGCGCGATACCACGCTCGATGCTCGCTCGAGCGGAGCCCTGAATAAAGGGTGCTCGCTCGAGCGAGGAATCCTTCGCTCGAGCGAAGAAGCCAAATCTGGAATTTCCAGATTTGCCTCCCAAGCTCAAACCAAGCATTCTCAACTCAATTCTCGACCTCTTGGGCCCAAATTCTGGAAAATACATCCCAAAACAATGAATAACAAGTTTCAAAAGCCAATTTGTGAATTCAAGCCCCAAAGGTGAGTCAATTAAATCCAACATTCAAACCCATTTCAAGAACCATTTAAAACATGCAATGCATGAGCTTTAAACCAAAATTAAGCTTCCATTTCAAGCTCTAATGAGCTCTAAGTTCCAAAAACAAGTTGAAAACATGGACTAAAGTCTAATTATGAACATGCATGTACAATTTTGCCATGGATTCAACTCAAAATTCATCAATTCAAACATGCATGCATGGATTAAGTTATAATACAACACCATTGAACCAATACATGTCTTAGCTCTATAATTTTCCATGAATCTAGCAAGAACCAACCTTAAATGCAACAATGAGTGATTGATATTCATACCTAAGTCTTCAATGGAGAGCCTAGGAGACCAATAATGGAGTCAACACTTCAATCCTCTTAAGTTTCAAGCACAATCAAGCAAAATGTGATGAAAATCAATTCTCTTCCATCTCTCTCTCCCTAAGATCGGTTGAGTACTCAAAATAGGCTGAAGGGAATGTTGTCTCTAAGTGTAATCAAGTCTCAAGAAGGTCCAAGTAGTGGGCCACTAAGTGTGGTAATTTGGTAGATAAGCCTAAGTTTGCAATTAGCTCATTTTAATCTAGTTTAATCATTCCTAATCAATTTTCAGATAAATATACCACTAAATCACAAATATTCTACTGATCCCAAAACTCTAAACGGTTCCTAATTCGGCCGCCGATAAGGCCTTCAATTAGCAGTTTAAACATATGAATTCAAACAGATAATCAATCAATCAAACAGATGCAATATGAAATTCAATAGATAAACTTATTCAATTTCAGTTTCGATTTCAATCAGTCCATTCAGTACTTCAGTTAATTCAATTATCAGTCATTATCAGTTCAGTTTAGCAGTAACCAGTAGCTAATTCAGTAGTTTATCGGTAATTAGTACGAGGGTTGTTACAGTAACACAACTGACTTTCCAAGATGTGCCAAGTGGAACCTGCAAAGCTTAACTAAACAGCTGCAAAAGACACCAGTCCATTCTCTTACACCTCGACAGGTTAGATTTCTATCGCCACTGAAATCTCAGTGAAATTCCAAAATTTCTCTAACCACTAGTTTGTTTCCCTCCTTGTGCCTTGATTGATTGATATCAATTTTTTCTAAACTTTCAATTTATGTTTCTTCTTTGATTACCACTGGTTTATTTCTACCATTGTAATGAATTTTCTCTGCAATCCAAATTTCTCTGACCACAATTGTAATACATTAACTTATATGCCCGATTGATTTTCTCTGATATCTGAATTATGTTGGTTGTTTCATAATTTTCTCTAGCCCATAAAATTATTTCTCCTTGTGTGTACTTTTCTCTGGCCCATAACTTATGTGCCTTGACTGATTAAGATCAATTTGTTGTTCAAATTGTGAAATTAAATAAATAGATTTATGAAGAAAAACAAATTATATACCAAGAACATATGCTGATAATTACAACTAAATTTCAACAGAAATACACAAAACAATAAAAGGGTAAAGAGACGAAACCGAAGCCTGCACGGAAGCAGTTTCCTTAAAACAGATTTTGCCGCCTCACGGGTCGAGTGCTTGAGGAAACCCGACGTCTGTCTCCCAGGATACGACGGTCAAAACCAGCTACGGCAGAAGCACTATCTGTCTAGCTTAGCGAACAAAACAATGGCAGCACTCTCTCACAATAGGACCTTTCTGGCAAACTGACTTGTAAAATGGAAGCAAAAATTTCTATATTGAAACTTGACAGGATGGTCTCAATTTATACATGTATAGGGGAGAGAGGAAGAGCCTCCAGCCTTTATGGCTGGTCATTAAAGCCCCATTAACCAGGATCCATACCCCCTTTCCAGAAAGATGAAAAGTTTGGATACCCAACAGGATTCACACCCTTTAGCCAAGAAAAAGGATTTAAATACTCTTTAAAATCCTATTCATGAATCTAACATCATGAAGCAATTTCTTGGCAATTTCTTATTCAAAACCCAATGGTTTTTGGCTCACTTGGACCTAACACAAAAAGTGGTTAGGACCCACTTTAATATTTAATTAAAGTCACCACACTTTAATAATAAATTAAAGTCCCCAAAAATCATTTTTTCCAACAATCCCCCACATGAATAAAAATTGACCGGATAACTCAACAAACGGACATCGTTTCAACAATAAAGACTCTGAGAGAGAGTACAACGGACTAACCCCGACATCGGAGAAGGTAGCTTTTGGCTTTGAACCTCTCCCAGTGAAAACCTATCGAGTTTACTGGTAGATCAGTGAATAAGACATCTTGAACTGCTCTGCCGTTTGTGTAAACTGAGACAATAGATCTCACACGGGAATTACTCCTACCACCATTATGTTCTCACTGGTGTGCCTTGTGTGGCCCTGGACACTAGCCTGGTTCAGCGAGTGGTTTCAAAGAATCTTGGCCTGCCCAATTCTTCTAGAAGCGGCCCCACTTCAAACTCACATAGGTGACTCTACTAAAGTATCCTACAATACTTAGCTCAACAGCTTAACACATAAGAGTCATTAAAAGCTCAGCTTATCCTCTACACTTGCAGGTATCACTAATAGAAGGAATGACTGGAGGTTTAACCTCCTCAGTGACATACCACCGTTACACGCAATTAGGTTGTTCCATTGAACCTAGATCTTGGGATCTCCAGTCAACTAGGTTGGGTTTCCATTTCGGTAACTTCCAAAGGCCTTAACCCCATTCCTTTTGACGACGTTTCGACTAACACTCGACTTAACCCTTTGGTTAGCGGATCCGCAATGTTGTCCTTAGACTTTACATAGTCTAAAGAGACAACTCCATTCGAGAGTAGTTGTCGTATGGAATTATGTCTACAACGGATATGTCTAGACTTTCCATTATACATATTACTCTGTGCCCTACCAATTGCAGATTGACAATCACAATGAATACAAATAGCTGGCACAGGTTTAGACCAACGTGGAATATCTTCAATGAAATGGCGAAGCCATTCTGCTTCTTCCGTTGCTTTATCCAAACCAATAAACTCTGATTCCATCATTGATCTAGATATACACGTTTGCTTGGAAGATTTCCAAGACACGGCTGCCCCACCAAGAGTGAACACATATCCACTAGTGGACTTTGAGTCCTTTATATCTGATATCCAATTCGCGTCATTATATCCTTCAAGTACCGCTGGATATCGAGTATAATGCAGCCCATAATCCCGAGTGTAGCGTAAATACCTTAACACCCGCACAATGCCCTTCCAATGAGAAGCATCAGGATTACTTGTGTATCTACTAAGCCTGCTAACCAAGTAAGCTATATCTGGCCTAGTACAACTCATCAGATACATTAAACTTCCAATTACCCGAGAATTTTCTAACTGAGAGACACTCTCTTTATTATTCTTGGTAAAGTGTAGACTTAAGTCTACAGGTGTCGATGACACACTCGTATCTGATCCACTAAACTTCTCAAGTATCTTGACAACATAATGAGACTGAGAAAGTACAATTCCGCCAGATATTCTGGTAATCTTAATTCCCAGAATAACATCTGCAATGCCCATATCCTTCATGTCAAATTTAGAGTTTAGCAACTTCTTGGTAGTTTTGATCATTTCATCGTTACTACCTATAATGAGCATATCATCAACATATAGACACAAAATGACATAACCTCTATCAGTGTCTTTGACATAAATACACTTGTCACATTCGTTGATTCGAAACCCATTTGACAACATTACATTGTCAAACTTCTCATGCCATTGTTTAGGCGCTTGCTTCAAACCATACAAAGATTTGACAAGTTTACAGACTTTCTTGCTTTGTCCTGGAGCTGAAAACCCTTCAGGTTGCTCCATGTAGATTTCTTCATTCAAATCCCCATTTAAGAAAGCTGTCTTTACATCCATCTGGTGTATCTCAAGATTGCGCAAAGCTGCTATCGCAATCACTATGCGAATGGATGTTATCCAAGTTACAGGTGAGTACGTATCAAAGTAATCCAGGCCTTCTCGTTGCCTATACCCTTTGATAACGAGCCTCGCCTTATACTTGTTAATAGACCCATCGGCCTTCATCTTTCGTTTAAAAATCCATTTGCAGCCTAAAGGTTTACAACCTGGAGGTAAATCTACCAACTCCCGGGTGTGGTTCTGTAAGATGGAGTCAATCTCACTTTTGATTGCTTCTTTCCATAAAGGACTCTCAGGAGAAGTCACAACTTCGTGGAAAGTTTGAGGTTCGTTCTCAACCATATAAGTCAAGAAGTCTGGACCAAAAGATTTGGATGTCCTAGCCCTTTTACTCCTTCTGGGCTCATCTAAAACCTCAATTTGATCATCACGTGGATCATCAACATGATCATCCTCACTAGCAAGCTCATCAAATTGCTCCAAAGACCTTGGAACCCCTGTATGGGTTCGGCAAGGAAAAATGTCTTCAAAGAAACATCCATTCCTTGACTCCATGATGGTATTCCTGTGTATGTCTGGAATTTCAGACTTATGAACAAGAAACCGATATGCACTACTATTATGTGCATAACCAATGAATATACAATCCATAGATTTCGGGCCTATCCTAACCCGTTTGGGTGTAGGAATCGCCACTTTTGCAAGACACCTCCACATTCGTAAGAATTTATACGAAGGCTTAACGCCTTTCCATAACTCATACGGCGCCTTGTCCACTTTCTTCTGGGGTACTTTATTCAGAATGTAATTTGCAGAGAGAATTGCTTCCCCCCACAAGTTCTGTGGCAATCCAGAACTTATCAACATTGCATTCATCATTTCCTTTAGCGTCCTATTCTTCCGCTCAGCAATTTCATTAGACTGAGGAGAATAAGGCGCCGTGGTTTGGTGGATAATCCCAGATTGAGCACAAGTCTCAAGAAACGGAGATTCATACTCACCACCACGATCACTTCTTAGAGCCTTAATCTTGCGGCCTACTTGATTCTCAACTTCATTCTTATAAAGAACAAACTTGTCAATCGCCTCATCTTTGCTTTTGAGCAAATAGACATAACAATACTTAGTGCAATCATCAACAAAAGTGATGAAGTACTTATTGCCACCACGTGATTGTATAAATTTTAAGTCACACACATCACTATGCACTAAATCCAACGGTTCTGAACTTCTTTCAATAGAATGAAACGAAGATCTTGTCAACTTCGCTTCAACACAAGTTTCACACTTGTGTTTCGAATTAATCTTAAAAGATGGTATGTGATCTAACTTGATTAATCTACGTAAAGATACAAAGTTCACATGTCCTAGTCTACCATGCCACAAATTGGAAGACTCAAGCATGTAAACAGAAGAAGATGCACCTTTATTCATCTTTAGGATAACAGTCATAACATTGAGTTTAAACATACCCCCCAACATATAACCCTTACACACATACATTCCGCTTTTGGTAAGAACGACCTTGTCGGACTCAAAAACCATGCGAAAACCATGTTTACTAAGAAGAGACCCTGAGACAAGATTTTTACGAATGTCCGGAACATACAGGACTTCGTTCAAGGTCAGCTCCTTTCCTGACGTCAACTTCAGGACCACCTTTCCTTTCCCCTCAACAATCGAGGTAGCAGAGTTTCCCATAAACAACTTCTCACCGGTTGTAACTGGTTCGAAAGTTGTAAACAGCTTCTGCTCGGAGTAGATGTGGCGTGTAGCCCCAGTATCAATCCACCATTCTCTTGGGTTTGAACCCACCAGATTCACTTCAGAGACAACGGCAGACAAGTGCATATCATCCTCCTCATGGGAGTGTTCTTGTAAGTCTGCCATATGAGCACGAGGTTTGGTCTTGTATGGCTTCTTCTGCTTGCGGCAGTCACTAGCTCGATGCCCTCTCGTTACCACAGTTATAACACTTCCCAAAGAACCGATAACTAGGTTCCCGCAGCTTGTATGCCAGCTTCTTTGCAACATCACTCCTTAGCCCCAGCTTAGAGCCCTTGTTCACAGGGGGGCTTCTTCCTTATCCCAGAAGATTTGCCATGCTCAACGACATTGGCCTTAACTGAGGAGGTACTCCCTCCTTTCTTTCTATTATCCTCTTCAATCCGGAGTCGGACAACCAGCTCTTCAACAGACATTTCCTTGCGCTTGTGCTTCAAGTAATTCTTGAAATTCTTCCAACCATTGGGAAGTTTCTCAATGATCACAGCAACTTGGAATGACTCGTTCAAAAGCATCCCCTCAGCATGAATATCATGCAAGATCACTTGGAACTCCTAGACTTGGCTTATCACAGTTTTAGAATCTACCATTTTAAAATCAAGGAAACGGCCAACCACAAATTTCTTTGCCCCGGCATCCTCAGTCCTGTACTTTTTGTCCAGAGATTCCCATAATTCTTTTGCTGAGCTCTTGGAACAAAACACACTATAGAGTGAGTCTGCCAAGCTGTTGAACACATAGTTCCGGCAAAGATAGTCTGTCTGCTTCCATGTGTCAAGCGCCATGACTTTCTGCCTGTCAGGCTCATTCTCTGCCACGGCTGGAGGATCCTCACTCAGAACCTTGGCAAGGTTTAGCGTGGTCAAGTAAAACAGCATCTTTTGCTGCCATCGCTTAAAGTTTTCCCCAGCAAATTTTTCTGGACGCTCATGGTGACTAAGCGGTCCTCCTACAATAGCCGGAGCAACACCAGGGTTGACCACAGAGGTCACAGCAGTAGGGGGTTGGCAATCTAGTTGCCTCGGGGTTCAAATCCCCACCAACATTAGCAGCAGCAACAGCATCAGTGATAGTTTCCATTTCTAAAAATTACACCAGAATATCACTTCTGTGTTTCCAGAAATTAAACTTAACCCTTAGAAAATCCCTTAGAAGAAAAATTAATTCAAAAATTAGTCTCACCACAAAACCTAGAATCGAACATGGTCAAGAAAGTTCCCAGGAAGACTGGAGGGGTCACATCGGTCCCACTTAAAACCCAGTTAACCTTTTAACAAAACTTTTAAGAGCATGTTGACTCCTAGTCCGTGATAAACAATTTTAAGAATTAAATTTTCTTGGGGATGAACTAGGTTAAAAGGTCCAAAACTTTTACAGGCAATGTAAAACAATTGCTACAACAATATAAGCAAATAAAACTTGCTACTATAAATTGGTAAACAAACCAACTACATCTCAAGCAAACATGCTTCAAACATTTTGATAAAATAACCAATCCATAAGGATTCTATTTAGTCCAAAAGCTTTTCCACGGTTAGGTATTCCTATTCAACACAAACGTTAGTAGTCCAAACATTTTGTTTTTACATCCCAAATACTATTCATTTGGTTTTATATTTGTTTTCCGCATTGGTATCCCTACAAAGAAAGTTAGTAGCAAACCACAACAAAATACAAACAAATAATCTAAAAATTTAATTATAATAAATAATTGAAACCATCTAGCCAACTATTAATTATATAAGTAACCAACTAATATAAGGTACCAAAACAAAATACAATTTGTAACTTCAAAATTAAATTACAACTTTAAAATAAAGTTCAATACTCATGAGTCATGAATGAAATTAATTTATAATAAACATTTAAACTAATAACTCCAAATAGATAAGTCAAATTCAAAGTTAATGCACCCAATTAAATAATTCGGATAAATGCACCTAATTAAATAATTCAGATTAATGCACCTAATTAGATAATTTAGTTTAATGCACCTAATTAAATAATTCACATTAATGCACCCAATTAGTTAACTTAGATTAATGCGCCTAATTAAATAATTCACATTAATGCACCTAATTAAATAATTTAGATTAATGCACCCAAATAAAATCAAATTAATCATGTACACAATTCATAAAAACTCTATAATTCCAAATACATTAAAATAAGTAATCTAGCCTAGAAAATAATAAGCATGTAACAAATTGAAACTAGAATAGAATTAGCATGTCAAATTGCAACATTCATAAATTATATTTTATAACCTTAAAATTCATGCAAATCATGGTAGGGGAATGATGAACCATACGCATAAAACAAGATCATACTAATACAATTAAGTATGCAAATTATAATAGAGCATTCTAATTAAACTAAGCAATTAGAGAGTACCAATGCATGATTTACAATCATTGAAATAGTGAGTAATTCTGCAATAGTTCCTAGTAACATTATACAAAGCTTACCTAATAGACTATATAAATCTATTCGATCAATTTCATAGAAAATATATATAAAATATGTTTTAAGCTTGTTGTTCAAATTGTGAAATTAAATAAATAGATTTATGAAGAAAAACAAATTATATACCAAGAACATATGCTGATAATTACAACTAAATTTCAACAGAAATACACAAAACAATAAAAGGGTAAAGAGACGAAACCGAAGCCTGCACGGAAGCAGTTTCCTTAAAACAGATTTCGCCGCCTCACGGATCGAGTGCTTGAGGAAACCCGGTGTCTGTCTCCCAGGATACGACGGTCAAAACCAGCTACGGCAGAAGCACCATCTGTCTAGCTTAGCGAACAAAACAATGGCAGCACTCTCTCACAATAGGAACTTTCTGGCAAACTGACTTGTAAAATGGAAGCAAAAATTTCTATATTGAAACTTAACAGGAGGGTCTATATTGAAACTTGTATAGGGGAGAGAGGAAGAGCCTCCAGCCTTTATGGCTGGTCATTAAAGCCCCATTAACCAGGATCCATACCCCCTTTCCAGAAAGATGAAAAGTTTGGATGCCCAACAGGATTCACACCCTTTAGCCAAGAAAAAGGATTTAAATACTCTTTAAAATCCTATTCATGAATCTAACATCATGAAGCAATTTCTTGGCAATTTCTTATTCAAAACCCAATGGTTTTTGGCTCACTTGGACCTAACACAAAAAGTGGTTAGGACCCACTTTAATATTTAATTAAAGTCACCACACTTTAATAATAAATTAAAGTCCCCAAAAATCATTTTTTCCAACACAATTTTCTCTGAAATATCAATTTATGTTGCTTCTTTGATTAAAACTATTTATTTCTGCCCTTTTAATGAATTTTCTCTAGAATCCAAATTTCTCTGACACAATTATAGTAACATTAACTTATATGCCCTGATTGATTTTCTCTGATATCTAAATTATGTTGTTTGTTTCATAATTTTCTCTAACTCATAAAATTATCTCATTGTCTGTAATTTTCTCTAACTCATACAATTTTCGCTAAAGTTTGTTTCCCATTAGTATCATTTAAATGAATTTTATCTGCCTTATTTGAATTTTTTCTCTCAGTGAATTTTGTAATATTTATCTAATAAAAGAGCCTTCTGTTACAGATAGATAACAATGAGCTAGTTAAAAACCCATCAAAGGAGTTTTGTCTTGGTAAGAAAAAGAAGAAAGAACCAAAAAAGACAATTGTCAAATTTAAGGAGACATTAGAAGATTCATCTGAAGAAGGAGGGAATGAAGAAAAAGAAGGCAACACAGAAGAACAAGAAGCCAGCAATGGAGAAGAAGATCAAGCAAGCAATGCAGAAACGGAAGCCAGAAAAGAAAGTAAAGAAGTAGAAGTAGAAGACAAAGAAGAAAATGAACAGAAAGAAGAAAACAATGAAGAAGAAGATGAAGGCACACAATCTAAAGAGCAAGAAGAAAACAATGAGGAAAGTGATGAAGAAGAACATAATTAGCCAATGGACCAATATCATGATATCATTTGTGGCTCAACAATGCATCAGCCTCAAGAATCTGAGGAATCAAATAATGCTCAAATTATTGATCTACATCAAAGACTAAAGGCACTTTCTAAATCCAAAATAGAAGAAGAGAGAAATTGGAATAAATTACTTGCAGAAAAGGACATTGCAATAAGAATCTTGACATCACATAATTCAGAACTTCAAGAAAGAGACAACACAAACCAAATGAAACTAAGGATGTTGGAGGTTCAAAAACAAGATGATACAAAAACAATTCAATAGTTGAGATATTCAATTTCAGAGCTTGAAACTGAAAATGCTAGATTGCATGAACAAATTCAAGAACTATCCGTCCAACTAGCAACACAACCTTACCGAACACCAACATAAGTTCAATCACAAGGTCAATGAAAATCTTGAGCCATAAAAATTTATGTCCTTGTCTCAACATAACTTAGAGAAATTTCTATTTATTATAATTTTCTATGTCAATTGTAATTTTCTCTGGAAGTTAAATTTTTCTGACCACATTAGTTTCTACTGCTTATTTCTATTGATTTTTACTGCTTATTTGATTTTCTCTGTCTATTTTCTTATTTGATTTTTGGGGCTTGTTTGATTTTCACTGTGTATAGTTGGAATAGAAGTGGAACAATAACCAACAACCCAGCAAGAACAAGTGGCATACAAAGAACAACCAAAACAAAAGACAAAAGATTATGATAACTAGAAAATATTGAATCAAATAAATTTAAATATTGAAATATCATTTATTACTTCAGAGAAATTTCACTTTTACTGAGTGAAAAAATATCCTACATCAATGATAAAGAATTTAAAGGCAAAAGAAAGGAAAGAAAAGCAGCAAGATCCAGAATTTCAATATCTCGAAGTTGTGAAGGTGACTAGAGGTTCAAAGCAAGCTGCAAAGCAAACAAAGCAAACCACCAAAGACAAAGAAGTACTTAATGCCGATGCATACGTCTTGCCTCAACCAACAAGCATCAAAAAATCTTGGGTTTTTCCACAAACTCTACCGATTTCAAAATTGATAAAAGAACATGTAAAAGATATCTTGCAACACATATCAAATGTGTCTGGACTTAAGTAAGTACAACAAATAAAATAGAAGATAAAAAATAACAATTTACTAACTTGTATTGCATTAACAACTATTAAATCCTTTCTTTGTCATCTTGTATGGCTTTAATCTGGACAAGTGAGTTCAATCTCATTACCTTTGAAGATATTGGAAACCTTATAAAGGAAAAAGAAATTGCCAACAATGTGAGTCTTTCATCAAAATTTCTTTGCAATTTTCCATCAGCCTTTATAAACCAATGTTATAATTATAAACAATATTTTTCAGGTCATTGATGGCTATGGAAAGATCCTATTTGCTGACCAAAGGAGAAAAGGACAACAACCAACTTCATTTTTTTTTCACATGCATGAGCTTAGTATGTTACTACTCTTTTATTTGATTTTTTCTGGAATTTACTTACTACTTTCTCTTGTTAAGATACTTCTTGAAGCCAGTTGTGTCATTAGTCTAATTTTCTCTAACTAGTTGTGTGCATTTAAAATTTCTTTGTGTGTATATTTCTTAAATTCCTGTCATTTCAATTTTCTCATAACTATTTTTTGATTTTCTCTGACCGCAAAACTTCATCAAGATGATGGAAAATCAAACTTTCCGAGTCTCATTATTTGACAAGCACCTTGAAACAGTATGGGGGAACTACAGGTTCCTCCATTTCTCAATAAATATTGCGGGCAATGAGAGGTCAACAGATGGAAATTACTAGACCTTACTAGTCTTGAACAAACAAGACAATTTATGGAGGTTCTATAACTCACTAAGGTCAAGGAGGGATGATGCACAAGACAAATATATCAGAGATGCAAAACAATTGGTAACGAGTGCAAATTTCTCTGATCCATGATAATGTTTATGTGATGATAATTTTCATAGAATCCCATTGATTTGTCTATAAATTTCTTTATTATTTAAAAATTATTTTTTTGCAGCAAAATTATGTGGAAATTTTTTTGAAAACTTGCCTTGAAAGAGAGGCACAATCACAACCCTCTTTTAAATTGATAAATTCATAAAACACAAATTACGACTTTAAATATGTCAACAATGTTCCACAATAAGACAGTGATTCGTAAGTGTCATACAACATCTATAAATAAGATAATCTAATTTGAATATTTTTTAAAACTAACTATACCTATAATTTGTATGCAGTGTGGATTGTGGCCTCTTTATATTCTACAGAATGAGACAATATAGCAACCATGAACTTATCAGCTCGAAATTGTCTACACAAGATGTAAGGTTGATGAGGGCAAAAATCATAAAGAGATTTGTAACCGAAGTTGACCGGTCATGGACAAAACCAATTCAAATACCACCAGAAGAAGAACCAAAAGTATAATAGTAAAAGCACACTAGTAAAAGGAAGACAATGCACACAATGTAATTAGGAATAACCATTCAATTTGTTTTTTTATACATTGAAGAAATAATGATGTTTGACATATATGTATATATCTTTTTTTAACTAATGTAAATTTCATAACTATCAATGGTTATATATATATTTCTTTTATTGTGATTGTCAACACGATCCATATAGAGAAAATTGTCTGTAGAAATTTCTCGGGTATGATGTTACCAGACATTCACAGAGAAATTTAACTCGTATCGTGTCAAGGGGGTGCCTATATGATCATGTAATCTGTAATGCTATGTGTTTGTACAAAACAATCATCAAATTCAAAAAGCACAAAGCGCACAGTAATTTTCTCTGTTATTGGCAAATTTCACTTGATAAATTTAAAACTTCAAAACACAATGTACAGAGAATTTTCTCTGCTAGTGACAAATTTCTCTGGATGAATTTGATTGGTATTATAAACACACTACCTATAGTATGTTTCAACAAACACAATGCACACTGTAATTTTCAATGCTATTGGCAAATTTTCTCTGGTTGAATTAGACCTCACAAAACACAATACACATTTCAACAAACACAATGCCCATAGTAAATTTTTCTTAGATTGGCAAATTTCTATGGATAAATTTGACTGGTATGAAGTTACCAGAAATCCACAAAGAAATTTAACTCGTATCGTACTAAAAAGGGTGCCTATATGATCATGCAATCTGTAATGCATTGTGTTGGTACAAAACAATCATCAAATTCAAAAAACACAATGCACACAGTAATTTTCTCTACTATTGACAAATTTCTATAGATGAATTTAAAGCTTCAAAACACAAAGCATAGAGAATTTTCTCTGCTAGAGGCAAATTTCTCTGGATGAATTTGACTGGTATTATAAACACATTGCCTATAGTATGTATCAACAAACACAATGCACACTTTCACTGCTATTGAAAAATTTCTCTAGATGAATTTGATTGGTATTATTATATACATTGTCAAAAAAATACATTTCACAAAACGAAATACATAAAGAAATCATCAAATGTATTATTCAATCAATAAAATGTATTATCATCAACTATTTAACAAAGGTTCCTTACATGTCCTCTTATTATGGCGACCAATACTCTCACATCGACTACACTTAATCACCCTTTTAAACTCTCCAATAGAAGCAATTATGTTCTTCTTTGGCCTCTCGGCTGGTCTCTTACTTAATGTAGGTAAAATCATAGCATCATCAATGCTACACACAGGTTTTTCAACAGTTGGAACTGGGCCAATCGAAAACAAGTATGCTTGACGATACATAACAGTATGAAAAAATGGTTCAACAAATGAATTCAAATTCTTTCTATTCTTAAAAATTGTAGCAACAACATGTTGACATGGATACCCATTTATTTCTCATTTTCGACATGAACAAGTTCTTAACCCAAGATCAACCATAATCGAAGGAAAACAATGCACTTCAAAGACATTATCAGATGATAAACTCACATTCCATGTCCTTCCATCCATGAAAGCCTTCTCCAATACACTATCTATACGAGGACAGAGAACATTATTCCATTTACTAGAAAGCAGCCTCCTATTAGGCCTCATATTCATGATTTGCAACCATATCATGTCCACCAAATTTGTTATTGGCAAGTGCCGAGCTTCTCGTATCCATGAATTGAATAACTCAGCAACATTTGAATACATCTCACCATAACGTTTCCCCTCAAAATATGCATCACTCGAATTTTCATATAGTAAACTTCTCAAGAAAACACTCACAATGTCTCCTCCTTCACTTTTTAATTCATTTAACTTGACATGAAATGATGCTTTTGTTGGCGCATATGCACATTCTGAAAACTTGGACACAATCGTCTCTCTAACCAAATTTGTGTTTCCACATGACAACTTATCCCTTAAATTTCTCTTTAGATGTTTAAGACAAAATCCATGAAAGCAATTAGGGAAAAACCTAACAATTCCTTCTACAATACCACAATGTCGATTTGATATGAAACTTATCACCCTTTCTGATTCCAATACTTTACATAAATGTTCAAAGAACCAACACCAATTGTCTTTATTCTCAGCATGAACAACAGCAAAAGCTATAGGAAAAAAATCTACAAAACAAATAGGAACAAACATATTAGATATACACATGCAGAGAAAATTAGAACAATAAACAACCAGAGAAATTTAACACTGCCAACATCCAAAGAAACTTCACACAGTGGCCAAATCCAGAGAAAATTCACACAATGGTAACCTCTAGAGAAAATTCACTTAGTGACCAACTCCAGAAAAAATTCACACATTGGTAACATCCAGAGAAAATTCACTTAGTGACCAACTACAGAGAAAATTCACACAATGACAATATCTAAAGAAAATTCACTTAGTGACCAACTACAAATAAAATTCACACATTGGCAACATCTAGAGAAAATTTACTTAGTGACCAACTATAGAGAAAATTCACACAATGACAATATCCAGATAAAATTCACTTAGTGATCAACTACAGATAAAATTCACACAATGACAACATGCAGAGAAAATTCACACACCGACCACAATCTAGAGAAAATTCACACAGTGGCCACAACCAGAGAAAATTCACATAGTGGCCAAAACTAGAGAAAATTCGAAGTGTCAGAGAAAAATCACATTCACGTAATTGTTACATGTATAGAAAATTCACATACTTAGATAAAATTAGATATATTTGCAATTACCTCCGTTCCCATCTTTCCCCATCACAGCAAGCATAACTTATTTGTATCGTCCTTTCAAAAATGTTCCATCAAGAAACAACAATGACCGACAATATTTGAAACCAGCAATGCAGGCATAAAAAGCCACAAACACTCTTTTGAAACGCTTGTTATCTTCAAAATCTAACTCAAAACGACTACCTGGATTGTTCTTCAATGCCTCATCAAAATACCACCGTAATTGATTGAATGACAAACAAGAATCCCCATATGTATTACATTTTGCTTTTTTAACCCCCAACCAACCACAGTTATAATTGATTGAGTCCCCATACTTGTCTTTCATTTCTTTGACAACATCCACTGGACGAGTTAAAGGTTTTACACTTACCTCTTCAAATATCAATCTAGAAACTAAACTGGAAATCATCCTAGCATGTTTACTAGTACGAACCGTCGCACCACACGTATGTTCATTGTTCAAAGTTCTTATGTAAAAGATCCCATTTGTTTTTCAACTGACACATGTACATGCCACATACATCCCCTTGATTCCTTATATGTACATTCTGCCGTAACCCTCAACTTGTCATTTTTAACATACGTAAACTGAAAACTAACCTCAATAGCATACTTGCATAAAACAGTACGGAACTCAACCACACCACCCTCAAACTTTTGTTCAACACTTGTAATATTTTTTCGCCAATCAGCTGACAATAACACATTTTCTTGGTGAGAACAAAACTTAGAGAGTGAATTCCTCTCAATATCTACCAGCCTATCACATTCACCATGTACGACATCTACCAAATTAGACCCCATTTCATCATCTTGATCAGAAGTACTACACCTAATAACTGAAACATTAACTATATCAACACCACGTGCACAAACAATGTGAAAACCCACATTTAATTATTCTTAAAAGAAAATAAATTAATTAATTAATTAATTAATTTTATCTAGAGTTTATCTGAAATATATATTAGTGTAAAAGTTAGTTTTAAATTAACCTAATTCAGTTACTAACAAAGACATTATTAAGAATAATAATTTTGTGGGTGTTTAATATTTGTTGTTTATAAATTATTTTAATGAAGATCCAACATGATAATTATTCTTACTAAATAGCTTAGTTAAAAATCTTAGTGTATCAAATTTAAGAAACCACACAAATACACACACACACACACACACAAAAAAAAAAAAATTTCAGCAGAGAACAACACTTGGATTGCATGCATATTAACTCAAATATACTCCTTGGAACTAGAAGATTTGATGGGACTAAAAGGAACGATTAAAAGAGAGAGAGGGAGCCTCAGGGGAGTCTCTCTATGTGTACATATATCCAGATTTCATTCTCTCAAAAAAAAGAAAGAAAGAAAGAAACTAATCGGAGAGAGTACAAAAAAAAAAAAAAATTAAGAAAAAGAAGAAGGAATTCTTGTGAGCAAGCTTAGTAGAATAAGAGGAGGAGATTAAGGTTGCATATTTTCTTACCATTTCACTATTCTATTTCAATCCTATAATTAAGTAAGAAAACCCTCTTAACGCTCTCATTTTTTTTAATTGTTGAAATTTTCAGATTATATTCATATGATAAAATGACTAACTTATAGATACAAATATATATATATATATGTGTGTGTGTGTGTGTGTGTGTATAAATTTTGTGATGTGTATATCAAATATTTGAAAATATTGATAGTCTTAAAGTCATGGTATTATTGTGGAAATAGGCTTGCATGTGTAGTTTATATCATTAAAGAGAGGATTGAAGATTTTAATTGATTCTTGAATCTGTCAGAAAATTTGTACGAATTTTTAGACAATTTTATACTCAAAATTTGAAGATGATTTCTCTACAAAATTTTTGAGAATGATGCCTAATTCATCCATGAATTTTTTCAACAATTATTGAGTTTTGTACGAATTTATACATATTTTTAACTAAATCTGGAGCTATAGGCAGATTTTACTATGTGTTTGAAAAATCATTAAAAATTTTATATTAAACCAAATCTGGTAATTTCTAAACAAAAAATGAAATTTGAGAATTCTAGTTTCATAATAAATTTTTAGATTATGGAATTGATTTACAAATTTAAGTATGGAATTAATTTAAGAAAATGTGATAAATCTGTGTCATAAATTTTCTTGGAATTTTTAAGAATTATTTATAATTTATTTTTAGAAAATGCTTTTTGAAAAATGACCATAACATGTTTATTGAGTATTCTGTAGATGGGTATGAATTTTAGAGTTGTATAAGTAATTTATTTATAATTCTATTTGCGAGATATACATTCTGAAAATTTTGTCGATTCAGGAGGAATAAAAAATTATCTCTTCAATTGTTTATTTGGACTAAAATTTAATATTGTGCTAATCTAATCTTGTAGATTAAAAATCCATGCATATGTGTGATTATGATTTTTTTTTTTTTGGTATCTACATTATTATTTCATACCATGGTTTAAATTAATTATTTATTTAAATTTTGTATATTGATTTAATTTTGGTGTGACATATGTAACATTTTATGTTAGGAATTTTAATGAGTTGGTACAACATTGTTGGTGAATAAAATTGGAATTATTTGTGATTAATATATAAACTAACTGAAATGATTAATAGCTTATACAAAGTTAACAATTGAGCGTTAATACCGTTGTTCAAGGTGAGCCCTAGTTTTTAATAATTTTTACATAAATTGTGTCGCGAAACCCTAAGATGGCACGGGGCTTATTTGAACCCTTATCGGTATTTGGTTTTGGAATAAGGGTGGATGTACGGATGGCACGCAGAGAAATTACGTACCCCTAGCAGACCGTTCCCTTGGGGCAGACCACGGATGCCACGGCTTGGGTATATAACTCCGAGCGTGGGTATCTTTGGTAGTTCTTGAATATTTGACCAATGGGGGGTTTCCAAATTAACCGTGGCCATGACTTAGTGGTTGGTAAGAAAATCTCTTGGATAAGATTTTGTGTAACAACCCAGATTTTTAATTATTTTGTAAAATTTATACTAATATTATTTAATCACAGTTAGGAAAATATAAGATTTATTTTGTATTATTATGTGTAATTTTGTAAAATAATAAAATTATTATGAATTTAGGGGTCAACGTATAAATAAATAAATAAATAAATAATAATAATAATAGGCAAAAGTGAAATATTGTGAAAGGTGGCCAAACACCTGTTAAATCTAAGTCCTTAGATGTGGTGAATCCTCGCCTAGGAAATTAATTATAGGATGAGTCACCTGTTAAGTTCGAGTATAAAAGGAGGAGGCGTTTCACCTAGAAAGAAAAAGAAAGAGAGGAAAAGAAGAGAGAAAGGAGGAAAAGAAAGAAAAGGAAAGAAAGAAAGGAAAACTGAAGGAAGGAAATGAAAGGAAAATAATGGAAGTCGAAAGAGTCTTTGATAGTAAAAACAAAGAGTAAGGTATTAAAGTTAAGGTGAGTTATATTATACCTTGAGTTACCATAATATATTTTACGTATGTTTTAACTTACCATAGTTTATTTTATGCAAGTTATGTTTTATAAATTATTATAAACTATATTAATATTTCAATTACATGGATTATTTTCTGAACCCTATTTGTTAAAATGAAACCCATGGATATTTTAATTTATATTTTAAAGAATATTTGACTATAACCTTATAAAAAATTATGTTTTGTAAGTACCACCACGGGAGTCCCATGCCTTGGGAGACTTAAATAACCATTGGCTTCTGTTTGGCCACTTTGTGATCCTCTGTTTGTCATGGATCCACTGACCTCTGTTCTGTGCGGAGAAAAGTGCTGTGTGGAGATAAGTGCTACACTATTGTGGGAGCCACCTCTATAATCTGTACGAGCCACCTCTTGAATCCGTACCTCTGTTTTGACTATCACTTCTGTGATCTCTGTTCTGTTATGTTCTATTCTGTACCGTGGTTATGGTTATTTATTTACATAATTTATGTATTTCGGTTTCTGTCACCAATGATTTATTTACCAAACTAAGTTATGTAGATGTTTTGGCCTAATTAACTATCCGTGGTTATTTCGTGTCCCTTATACTCTTGGTATAATATTTCTCACTCTGCCATGTGCTTATAGCTGTTTACCAATTTCAAGAAAAAATGCAATTCAGAAACAGCTTTTGGAAAGTCTTAGATGCGAGGCTGCGGAATAGACACACACAGCACTTTTATGATATTTTTATATGTAAATATCGGCCTTTTTGGTCAATAAGTTTTGTAATAAAAGTAGAAGCTCCGATGATTATTTTGGTACCTTCACTTAAATATTACTTTCGCTCGTGTTTATTTATTTGTTCAAGAATTGGCCATAGGTAACTTCAGTTACTAGCCATTACGATGCTTAACCTTTGGGTACGGGAAGCGGGTCGTGACATTGAGCATCACCTAAACTATTAAAACTGTCAAATTATGATTGTGACGCCCCGAATCTACACTATTGGTTGCAGTCAAGGGAGAGTCACTAATGAGTCCTATGATCAATAAACAAGTAAGATCCTAGATCGCCGAAGGAGTCAAATTAGCCTCATTTCTAAGTCCAGCTTTCTTAGGCAGCGCACTACCCTTTTGACAGATCTTAAAAGGTATTGGCACAAGGTCTCATAAGCAACGATAAGGTTCATACATATATATATAGAATATAAGCACATAACAACCACGAATATCCTTAATTTCAAAAGCTTGTTCCATTACATTACATCTCAAAAAGAAAATTTAAATCTTCATATGAGCCTTACAAAATATCAAAAGGGAAATCTCTAACTTTTCTAAGATAGCTAAAAGTCTTCGAAGGTTTCAGGCTCGTCGTCTCCAGCTATAAGCTCCTCTTCGGCACCTGGCATGATACGCCGTGAGCTTTGAATGCCTAGTAAACACATCCACACCCCGTCCCTTTTTTCCCAGTCCAATACACAATTACAGATATGATAGCAAGTAGTAAAGCATGATACTCAATTAAATAAATAAAGGGTTACATGGTTAGATGTTAGTAAACTAGAAATCCCCTAAAGAGATTTCGTCCTCCCAACTACCAAAATCGAACGCGAATTATTCGGTATGCCCCCTCTTTTGCTGCTTTGTTGCAGACCTTACCTCAAATGCCTACCAACGGTTATGTACCGCGTAGCGCCAACCGCAAGGCCTCAAAAGAGACGGTAATAATGGGTCTTGCCCAAATCCCTCCTCACACCAAACCACCTAGCGTCCGAATACAACCGCTCCGTTCAAGGGTTCCGAAAATCACTTGCGCAAGATTTTTAAATAGGGAACGCATCCCAATAATCCATACATCACATATTATCATCTTTTCATTACTCAAGTGATCGAAAGCCCAACACCATCCCAATTAAGTTTTCCGTAAAGTTAAATGTTTTAAATCAAGGTTAGACCAACTTTACAAGATAACAATATCTACATAAGCATGCATCACTAAGATGAAGAAAATAAAGGACATAATCATAACACATACAATATCATGCCAAGACATGATCATAAGCTAATAAGCATTTTCATGAACACAAGAGCATAAAACACCCATGCACAACAGAATTTCCAGATTCAATATCACTTAAGGATTAGAATGAAAAGGGCTATTTTAGATTTTTACCGGACTCGGCCTTCCTATGGTTCATAGAGCATTTAATCTAGTTTCCAGAACATATTTCGGAAATGGGATAGCTTTTCTAGATTTTTAGTTATTTAAGAAACACTCCAGCGCTGTCCAGATTCGTCGACTGTTACGAAAATTTGATTTTCTTACAAACCGCTCACTGTTTTTCAATGAAACCAATTTTAGTTGAAAGCTAACTCCTTAAGGAAGATTTTGACATAAAATAGAGGTTCAGAATAATTTTCTACATTTTTCTAGAAATTTTGAAAGTTGGCTGTGAAAATAGATTCTTAAGGCGCAATACCCAAAACAAGAAGATTTGTGAGAAAAGAGGTCCACTAAGGGAAAATTTTCATTTCTTTTGTGATGAAAACATGCTAAATAACATATATTAAACTCATAAAATTTGCTTGAAGGTGTGCCTTTGGAAAGTTTGAGAGATTAGTATGAAAAAGATAGTTTTGTATCGAAATGAGGAAAACTACAAGAGAGGTAAAATCATGACTCAACTTTTATCATTTTTCACACAAGGAAATCATTAATAACACATCTGAAAACAATGTTTAGAACCCTTAAGAACATGTATTTGAAAAAGGAAAATGAAAGAGAGAGTTGTGTTGTGGCTTACTTGCTAGGTTTGAACAAGATTGCTCTCATCTTCCTTCCTCTCCCTCTCAAGACTTCTCTCTTGCTTTCCTTTCTCTCCTCTAGGCCGAATGTGTGTGAGTGTGTGTTGTTTGTGTTTGCCATGCTAGGGGGTGGTTGTATTTATAAGCAATTTTGGTGTAAAAAGACATAAAGGCCCACTAGTTGGAATTGGATTGAAAAGTTTGGATTTACTTGGAGTCTAATGGAATAGGGAGTGATTAGGGAACTTAATCATGGAATTAAACAATATCTAGTTGGTCTCTAGTTGGAATGAAACTAGTGTTGGGAACACAACCCTAGATTTAGGGGTACTAAGTGCTAGGGTTTCTAGAATATCATAATTACAATTCTTGAAAATAGGCCCCTCACATTCTCTTAGGGTGGCCGGCCATGGGGAAAGGAGATGGGAAATTTTTTTTATTCAATATGAGTACTATGGACACATTTCCCAATGTATATATATATCTCAAATTGATTTGATAGTACCTATAGTATAAAAGTACATGCACTAGTTTTGGGGAAATTCTTGAAATTAATAAAAGAAGTGAGGGCTTGGAATAAAACTTATGTTTTGGAACCTTATTTATGTAGAATTAAATTAAATTAGGCTGAGGAACCTAATTCGGCTAGGATATTCCTGTTTTGATAAAAAAAAAAAATAATAATAATAATAATAATAAATGCTAACCGACAAGATTCAAAATAATTCAAGAAACTGAGGGGCTTTGAGGAAATAATTCAAACATAAGGGTTTTTAAAGAGAATACATTTTTCAGGGGCTTCACAATGATAATGGTTATTACATTTATCATACTATTAATTATTATTATTATTTCAATTATTATGGTTTGATTATTTTCTCCTAAAAGAAATGGTAGGTTGGTTATGTTTTTTTACTGTGTTGCAAAACTCATGGCATATATTTTTGTTGCCTTTGCGTTTTATGCCAGGTTTTGGCGAGGAAATAATTAAAGCTAAAATGGAGTTGACGCTAACGTAGAGCCTTGTATGATAGCTATCAAGGACTTTATAATTTCATTTGATGTGGTATTTGAATAATTTTAAGTTTTTATTTATTGTTGTTTGAACCTTTGGTTATGTACGAGAGTTGGAATGTCTAATTAAGATGTCAACTTTTTGATTTATTAAGTCATTTTGTTTATTTAATTTCCCTTAATGTTCCAAAAAATTTGGGGCGTCACAAAACCCTAACATATTCAAAAAATCAATATTGTTTCGAACTATACAATTCGGATGGCCCACAATAGAATATAAAATACACGTCGTCTCAGGTCTCAAATTCTCCCATGTTTTACACAAAATGGTAGCCAATTTCTCAAAATTCAATTCGCATGAAATATTAATGACAATAGTATCATTCTCATATTTGCACAGCAATAACACTATACTGTCCATCGAAACTGAAAGAAAAAACAAGAAAAATAATTTGTTCAACATAAAAACACTTCACAAGAACAACATAAAAGTTCAGAGAAATTTCTAATAATTATAATTTTCTCTGGATTATAATAACAAGCTTATAATTTTTTTTGGATTCAAATAAAAGTCCAAAGATGTTTACAAACTTATATTCACCTTCAAGATAACAAAAACAAAATCACAGAAAACTTAATGAATCCAGAGAGAATCACAGAGAAATTTACTGCTAACTTTTAAACACAATCATAGACAAAAATCACACAGAAGATCTGTTATGAAATTATAAGCTTCTCTGTGATTTTCACTGAACTACAAGCTTACAATTTTCTCTGTGTCATTCTGCAATATTGCACTCATATTAAAATCCAGAGAAATTTACAAACTTCTATACACCTTTAAGATGACAAAAAACACTACATTGTCTATCTAAATTGAAAGAAAAAACAAAAAATAAAAAATAACTTTTACTCAGAGAAACAAAACTTATATTCACTTTCTACAAACTTATAATTTTCTCTAAACTACAAACTGAAAGTGAATAACAAACTTATAATTTTCTCTGAATTACAAATAAAAGTCCAGAGAAATTTAAGAACTTACATTCACTTTCTAAGATTCTATCTGCATTAGAAACTTCTAATAATATGTCCATATGAACTTATAATTTTCTTTGTAATTTTCGTTGGATTATAATAACAAACTTACAATTTTCTCTGGACTATACCAACAAAAGTGCAGAGAATGAAATTTCTCTAGTTTGAAAAAATAGAGAATAAAACTTATCATTGATCAGCATGTTAATGAAAAACAAAGCACGAAAAATGAACTCTAAACATCAAAATCAACTACACTATCAACTCTCTTTGAAATTGATAAAAAAACAAAAAATGAAAAATGAACTCCAAAAATCAAAATCAACTCTATAAAGCTGGTCTTTCTCTAAAATTGATCAATAACAGAGAATGAAAAATCAACTCCAAAAATCATAAATAATTTCACTGAGCTAGCCTCTCTTTTAAATTGATCAAAACTGAAAACAAAAACCTAATGCAAAAATACACTCGAAAAACTAATATGAAATCGGAATCCTTACATAAAATTCAAAACAAAAATCAAAATCCATGTGGAATCTCCATCGAAAACATACCTGATTCAACTCTACTGAAAAACCTATACGATCAACACACTATAACACCTACATGATTGTAGCAATCGCTATCGTCAAGTCTATTGCAACATTTGCAAAATCCCTACGAAATCTCCGACAAAATCTCCACTGCGAAGTCAATTTCCAAAATCTCCACCATGAAGTCAGCAATAGAATATTCAGTTTGCCAAAATCCAAACAAACTTATATTATAAAGAAGGGTAAATTAGGTGTTTTATAACCTAAAATAAGGTTGAGGGACCTTAGCTATCAAAACATATTATTGCGGACCTCTCCTCCTATCAAAAGTTGAGGAGGGATCTTAGACCATTTTTTTTTTTTTTTCCAGTTTTGCACATCAATGTTCTATCATCATGCTCCTTTATAGACACAAAATTTTCAGTTTTGCACAAAAAATAATTCAAAATTTTCAAAAAACAATATTATTTTTTTTTTGCACATAATTTTTTTTAAAAAATTTCAATTTAAAAGTTGATATTTTAAAATTTTGAAAATTAAAATAAATGTCAAATATCATGTTTCTTTTATAGATAATCATAAATGATGAACAATCATTATTTGAAGGGTAATTCTGACTACTAAAAATTTAATAAGATTTAAATGTCCAAAAAATCTTAATTAAGACTTAATGGAATATAAGTTCATAAATTATGACTTGTGTGTAAATGTTCATTTTTTTAATCTGATTTTTTAGTATTTTGGTTAATTTAGGTTTGATTAAATCGTTTGTAAAAAATTTTGACTTTTTTATTTTTTTATAAAAAATATTTATAATTTAAGTATAACATTTTATCTTATTAATTTATTTTATTTTATTTTATTTTTATATATATATTTTTAGTGTTAACTAAAAGACAACTCACTTGGATAATGTATACAAACCAAAGTTTAGTGCTGTAAAGCTAACATTCCACGTGGATGTTAGTGTTAACTAAAAGACAACTCACTTGGATAATGTATACAAACCAAAGTTTAGTGCTGTAAAGCTGACATTCCACGTGGATTGCTCATCACAAGGGCCTCTGTCCCCACCTACCATTCCCATTCCATACCCCTACTTACATGACTTCTGTATACTTTTTTTTCTTTTTTTTTTTTTTCTTTTTTTTTTTCAGTAATGTTAGGTATCATAAAAAATCTTTCATGAAAATAATCATGAAAACTTAGTGACCCTTGGATTACACTTAAAAAAAAACACTACACACTAATCAAGATAATCCAAAGATCATAAATTTTTTATGATCATTTTCATGACAAAATTTTCATAATCTCTAACTTTCTCTTTTTTATTTAAACAAATGTGCCAGTCAATGGTTGCCAGCCAATTGATTTATGTTCTGATTGGTAAGTGGGTAAAATAATTATAAAATTATAAAATAAAAAAAAGTTAAAAAATTTAAAAGTCATACAAAATATTTTTTTTTCTCATTCCTTTACTTTTTGTGTGTATATATATTTGTATAAAATCAAAAATTATTCCCAAACACTTTAATTTTTTTCATCTCATATTTCAAAAAAAAAAAAAAAAAAAAAAACACTAAAAACATTACTTTCCAAAAAAAACTTAACCTCATTTCAAAATTTTTTTTTTGAAATTCTTATTAATTTTTTTTTTTTTAAATGAGAAAAACTATAAAAGTATCAAATAAGGTTAAACATATTAAACACACAAATTAGAATAAATAGAAAATAAATATGTCATAGTAATGAGTAGAGTATATTATGGATAAATTACACTTTGCTCTATTTATGTTTGACCACTTTTTCATTTTAGTTCTTAATTTTTTTTTTCATTTTGGCTCTTTATGTTCTAAATTTTTCTCAATTTATTTCTAAAGTTAATTTAAGTTCAAAATTAGACAAAAAAATATTATAACATAAAAAAATATAGGATAAATTACAAATACACCTCCTGAGGTTTACCTAAAATACGATTTGCCCCATGTGGTTCTAAACATTACATCCTGTCTCTTGAAGTTTTTAATTTCACAACAAATAGCCAATTTTATTAATAAATCATCAATTCAGTTAATAGTTTTTAATGATATCGGAAATTTATTTCAATTAATAATTTAAGTAATTTTATCATTGTATAAGAGAGTTGTTAGAAATTTCATTTTCTAATTAATTTTGTTAAATTAAAAATTTTGACAATGGGATATTTGTAATTTTCTAAACACAGGTGTAATTGGTATTTTAAGTAAATCTCAGAGGTGTATTTGTAATTTATCTAAAAATATATTATTGCATTGGGGTTTATATTTATATCAGAGATGTGAGTTATATATAATAAAATATTTTTATACTACATGATTGTTAATGTGTCATTTTCTGTTTAATTTTTAACAAAAATTAGCTTTAGGAATTAACTAAAAAATACTTGAAACACGTAGGACTAAAGTGAGGAAAAATAAATTTTAAGAATCAAATGAAAATATAAAGAGTATTTTTTTGGGGGATGTGTATTGGAATCTCAGTAACGTACTATATGTCGAAGTATAAACAAATTAATGGGGAATGGTTGGTTGGGTTAATATTGCAATGCCTTTAAAAGTCAATAATAAGTAATTTAAAAAAAAATTGAAAATTGAAAATTGGTATCTTTCTAGAAAACTTTAGCTTTGTAAAAAACTATAAAAAAAATTAATATCTAAGCTTTAAAAAAAATAAAGTTCATCAAGAAATAAGAAATATCTACAAACAATTATCCAAATATTCTTTAATATAAAAATAAAAACTTTGAAGACTCAAAAAACCAAACAATGAAAATGATAGTATAATTTTATTGTTAATTTTATTTTTAGCTCACGAGAGTTTTGGAGGCTTGAACTAATCTTTAAATATATGTATTAACTAATTATTAGACCTAAATATTAAGGGTGACCCTAATGTTGTGTTTGGTTGGGGGATTTGTGGAAGAATTTGGAAAGGGAAAGGGAAAGGGAAAGGGATAGGGAAAAGGTGTGTGAAGCTAGGTGAAATGTAGGTATATTTTATTCACATTTTACCTAACTTTTCCCTTTCCCTTTCCAAATCTCTCATCAAATCCTCCAACCAAGCACAGCGTAAAGGACAGTGGGGAAGGAAAATTTAAATAATTGATCCATTCCTTTAAATTTCGAATTCATAATTTTTTATATGGAGTCAAACCTAATTGGTTAAAAGTGATGTGTAAGTCAATATATACATTCAAACAATACCACAGTTCTTGAAAATCAATGAAAAAATTCATTGTCTTCTCAAACAGCGCTGCTAAATACCCTCAGTGGGGGTCGACCCCCAGTGACGTGGCGGACCTCCATTCGCTGAAACAAAAAAAAAAAAACAATTTTTCCTTTGGGCCAATGGTGTCTCTACACGCACGGCCCCCAGTGACTCCCACTGGGGGTCTTAGGCATTTTTCCTTCTCAAATTATCATACTTTTGTCATTTATCTCTTAGACTATTAACATTAATTTACTTTTTCTCAAACTGTCAACTAAGTTAATATTTTTACAAAATATCACAATTGTTGACACATAAAAAAATATTTGTACATGCGATTTATTTAGTATAATTTTATCCAAAAAGCAGTAATTGATCACGATTGATTGCATTTTGAGTGTTTATTGAATATTTATAAAACATTTTTTTTTTGTGTTTTATTATATTATTGAATTTTTGGTCTCTTTATCTATTTTATTATCATTGAGCAAACTAAATGAATACCCTCAATTCATAACGTGTGTGCTTACATATGTGATATTTTCTTAAAAATATTAACGTAATTAATATTTAAGATAAAGTGAAACGAGTGCAATGGTTTGAGAGAACAATTTTTTTTTTTTTCAATATTTGTTAAATTATTCATATATATATATATATTGAATTATATATTGTGTTTTTTATTTTTAAGGATAGAAGATAGACAACAAGACATGGTGATGTGCCCTCCTTGTCTTATTTTATCTTGTCATTCTCTTTTTTGGGCTTGCACATGTGGTACCTTCTTCTTACACAGTTCATCATGTGTATTAATGTTATGTTGATATTCATAGATACATGTATCTTCATGGTCCTTGTAGTATTAAGCAAAGTTGGACTAGTCATGCCATAAATTGATCTTGTTTAGTTGCGGTCTCTGATTTATGTTTTTCAGTACACCAACCAACCGTTCCAGTTCTGCCATTGTGGGTGGAAATCAGTGTGTTTGGTTTTAATCTTTTAAATTCAGTTTTTTAAAAATTAAATTTTTTATTTTTTGTGTTTTTGTTTTTGTTTTTAGTAAATATTTTTAAAATTTTAAGTAATTTTTTTACTTTTTTAGATACACCTTACTTAAATGTATCTAAATAGTAAAATATTTGTGAAAAAATATTTTAAAAATTAATAAATATACAAAAATACGAAAAAGTACTGAATTTTTGATTTTTTTTTTTTTGTATTTTTTGGTATTTAGTATATTTTTTAAATATTTTTCACTGATATTATGCCATTTAAGTGTATTTATGTTAGGTGTGTCTAAATTTTTTTTAAAAATTGCTTAAAATATTAAAAAAATTCATTGAAAACATTAAAATACGAAAAATAAAAAAGTAAAATTTTCTAAAAACTGTTTTTTAAAAGCTGGAACCAAACAAAATAGTGTTGCCCTAGGTGAAGTAATTTGTTTACTTTTTTAGATACACCTACTTAGATGTATCTAAATATTTTAAAAATTAATAAATACACAAAAATATAAAAAAGTATTGAATTTTTATTTTTTTCGTATTTTTTGGTATTTAATGTATTTTTTAAAGATTTTTTCACAGATATTATACCATTTAAGTGTATTTATGTTAGGTGTGTCTAAATTTTTTTTAAAAATTGCTTAAAATATTAAAAAAATTCATTGAAAATATTAAAATACGAAAAATAAAAAAGTAAAATTTTTTGAAAACTGTTTTTTAAAAACTAGAACCAAACAAATAGTGTTGCCCTAGGTGAAGTTTGGCAATTTTTGTTTGGGATAACTGAATAATTTATCATTGAAAGATGGGGCAAAAAATTACAAGTCACTCGCACACCATAATCGACATAAAGGCCTATTTTGGGGTGAGATAAAAACGCCACGTTTGTGGCTGGGAGCAAAACGCAGCTGTGCGTTTTTTTGCTCATTTGGGAAGTGAAAAAAGTAGGTTGGAAAATTACATAATTACCCTCAATATTTACATCTCATAGATTTGGATGAAATGTAATTTTTTAAGTTTGGTGAGGTTATTTTAGTCATTTTGGTGTGATGTGACACCATAAATAAATATTAATTCAAAAAAAAAAGCAGCTTTTTACTAACTTCCCAAATCACTCTAAAAAATTTTGGTTAAAAGCAAAAAAGTTAATTTTTACCATCTTCTCAAAATAGGCCAAAGTAACAATTGGAGCCCCCCTAGTCCCTCTATATTGCTGCTCCACACCCTTTTTCCTCAATTTTTTTTAGGTGCAAGTGTACTCCACACTTGTCACTTGTATTGAGCGCACATTGCGCTTGCTTACAAGTAACACTTTTTTAAAAAAAAAAACAAAAACAAGTAAGAAAGGGGGTGCGAGCTGCAGCAAGGAAGGGCTTAGGGGTCCTGTTGGCTAGGCTAGGGTTGATCAGTAAATGATTGGAGGATGGTCGAGTGGTGACCAATGACCAAAGCTGCTGGCCAGAGTTATAGAGGAAAAACAATGAAGAAATAGAAAGAAGAGAAAAAGAAATGGGTATTTTGGTAAATTGATACGGTGATTTCTATTTCGTGCTTAAATTTTCAACTTCTATTGCAATTGTAATTTTCAAAAAGGTCTCGCTAGCTTGTAAAACGTTGTTCCCCTTGTTTTTTTAGTAAATTTAATTATTTTTCATTTTAGAATTTAGAAATCTAATGCATTTGGTAATTAATGCATTTTTTTACGGGGTATTTTGAAACTTTTTTTTTTTTTTTTGGTGATAAATTATTATATTATCCTTATAACATTGTGGAGTCTTTTTAGGTAGGGATGGGCACGGATCGGTTGCGGCCACGGAACCTCTAATCCGCCATCCGTCTGCCAATCCGGCGGTTGCGGATTGGGCAGATTGGCAGACGGATACAAATTGGTTTGGCGGTTGAAAATTTTACAAATTTTCCACATAAAAAAAAAAACAATGAAATTAATAATAGTTTCCTTTCCGTTAAAGACTTTACTGGAAACATGTTTCCGTAAAATAATAGTTTCCTTTGTAAGGGCGCAACACAAGCTTCTAGAAATAGTACTTTTGTAGACATATATGGGCGATGTACTGAGGTCACTGTAAACAATTCCAAAGCTCTGGTAGGCCAAACACAGAGTCCTCTGGTACAATTTCTACAAATGAAGCATAAAGGACATTGTTATGTTCTTCATCATTATTCAAAAGAAACAAGAAAAGAAAAGGTAACACAGTTTTGTAGGTAATATGGGAAAGAAAAGCATACTGGGGGTTTTAGAATCTATGAACAAGATTAGTTAAAAAAGAAAGCAATGAGTTGGTAGAATTTGGACAACAGACCATGCAATAAACCAAAAATCCCATTCGGTTCAACTAGGACAGAGGGTTATTAAAAATTAAACAGCAAATGAAAGAACACACTAAGTAATTTTCACATTTTAAGTTCTTTCTTTCCCTCCACCTTCTTAAACCAAGTGTGGAATAGAGCAAAGATCAAAGGTACATTAAAAAAAAAAAAAAAAACTAGCAAAGACAGGGCAGTAATTTGAATACCAGTGTAAGTAACTGGGCAATTTTCATCATCCAAAAAAAATACTTATCATCCAAAACCTGGGCAATTTTCACATCTATGTAAGTAACATAAGATAACAGTGTACTTCCTCAAACATTGTATGGAAAATTAAGCATCCAAACCAAGTTACATTACAGTTATCCAAATATTGTGCATCCAAGTTATAGTCATGCAAAGTTCAAAAAACAAACAAGTTACATTATAGTCATCCAAAACATTGTATATCCAACAAACATTGTGCATCCAAACTAAAACCATAGTATTACAGATACAATCATCAAAAAAAAAAGCAAAAAAGTCGTTCATTTCCTTCAACCAAACCATGAGCCATCTAAACCTACATAACAAAAAAATAAAATTATTTAATAAGGAAAACACTAAAAAGTTTTAAACTTAAAAGAAGTAAACATATGTTAACAACATTTAACCAAGGGGAAGTATTTTTTACCAATGATTTTAAATTTCAATAATATTACTCTCCGGACATGGGCTTGAACAAGAACTTGATTCTGAAACAACTACACATAAAATATAACACAAGAAAATCATGTGAAGTGAAAATAATGAATTTGAATAATACAAAATAAATGAAATTTAAAACAAAATAAATTATTGAATGTATTACCCGAATCATATTGTTGTTCAAATTCTTCAACATCATTCATTGCTTCTCGAAGGCATATTGGAATGTTACTTCGGAGCCAATTTTGTGTACAAACAACAACCTCCACCATCTTTGGAGCAAGTGAACTCCGAAATGGATCAAGTATACGACCTCCTGTACTAAAAGCTAACTCAGAAGCAACAGTGGAAACAGGCATTGCCAACACATCTCGTGCTATGAGTGATAATACTTTATACTTTGTTGCATTAACCTTCCACCACTCCAAGATGTCAAATTGAGCATTCTTCCCACCTTTCTCAATATCACCCAAGTACTTGTCCAATTCCGACATACTCCCACTACTAGAAAATTGCCCCTCAAAAAATGAGTTAAATTGAGAGTTCACAAGAAAATGTGGGTCATTTTCCTCTATCACCATATCTATTGTTTCATTTATATTGGAGGCATGCACATTTGTTGAATCAAGCGCGACATAATGATCATACAATTTACTCAAACAATTTTTCACCTTCTCTAAACATTTCTTTCACTTTCACAACATCTCCACCAAAAATTGTTGAAAAACAAAATTGCAAGTATGTCATTTTTCTTCAAGGGTCAAGAACAACCGCAATGTACAAAAGGAGATTGATTTTATCCCCAATACTTGTCAAACTTCTCTTTCATTTTCTTTGCCATTAAAGACAAAATAGGATCATTGTCTTTGATTAATTGTCCAATCATATTTTCAATGACAAAAATTTCAGTGTAGAATGTATTTGAAGTAACAAATAAAGAGCCAGAAAATCTCTTTGTTGCATTGTAGAACATTCTAAGAAATTTCAAAAACACCCTACAATTATCCAAATCCTCGGCGGTAGGCATCTCTCTCCTCTCACCCCCTTCATTATCCAAAAAGTAGTGTTTATAATTGTAGTCCTCCTCACCCATTCTTTGAAAAGCACTTTTAAATTTTTCTGCCGCCTCCAACATAAGATATGTAGAATTCCACCGTGTTGGCACATCTAGGCACAAGAGACTCTTACTCTCAATTTTCAAAATTTCCACATACTTCTTAAAAGAGTCGAGGCGATTTGGAGAAGACCTCATATACCTCAATACATGCCTCACATTCGCTATACAAGACTCAAGATCCTTCAATCCATTACTAACAATGAGATTTAAAATATGCGCACAACAACGCATATGTAAAAATTCATGGCCTAAGACAATTCCCTTCCACAATTTTGTGGTTCATTTCAAGAATCTAATGGTTAGATTATTGGAACTCGCATTATCAACAGTTAAGGTGAAAAGGTCATCAATGTCCCACTCTTTTAAGAGTGCCTCAATTTTTTTTACCAAGTGTTTCTTCTTTGTGGTCTTCAACTTGACAAAAATTTATGATTCTCTTTTGTAACTTCCAATCATCATCAATGAAATGTGCAGTTAGACACATATAACACAAATTTTGTATGGAAGTTCATGTGTCTGTGGTAAAGCAAATTCTACGTCCCTTCACAATTTTCTTCAACCTCTCTCTTTCATTAGTGTATATGTCTACAAAGTCCCTAACAACAGTATATCGAGATGGGATCTTCAACTTGGGTTGCATGACATTACAAAACCTCTTAAAACCAACCCCATCCACTAATCTAAAGGGCAATTCATCAATTACTATCATTTCGACAAGATGCCTTCTAGCCACTTCTATGGAAAATGGCGTAACCACAACATCAACAACACCCTCACCACCAACTTCTCTAGGTTGAAATCCCAATGTTTGTTGCCCATGAGTGTCCCTATATGGATACTTTGTACAATTTTTCAAATGACTTAACAAATTACTTGTTCCGTGACTCTTAGAGCCTGCCATATATTCTTTATTACAATACTTGCACATAGCCCTATCTTTCCCATCAATACCCTTAATCTTTTCAAAATGATCCCAAGCTTTTGATGTTGGTCTCCCACTACTACTAGTTTTGGCCAAGGGTAGTCTACGAATGGGAGCATTAGATTGGGTAGAGGGGTCAATAGAAGATGATTCGGGCTCAACATTAGGACTCACAAAAAAAGTTTCTTCACTTGAAGGATCCATGACCAAAAGATTATCAAACAAACTACCAACAACCAATAAAAAATCATTCAAATTATGCTTTTCAAATCCATGCTCTTTTTAAACAAACAACCATCAGACTCTTTGTCTATGTTTGAACATGTTAAATGGCATATGAAGATAAAAGAAGGATATTAAATGGACAAATTCAGAAGTGGCATATCAGTAAGATAAAATAAGTAAGATGAATCAAAGTTTAATGTTCATTGACTAATGAGATTAGTTTAAACTGACTAAATTAAACTGAAGAAGGATCAGTAAGTTTAATGTTCGTTGACTAATGTTCAGTTTGATTAGTTTAATGTTCACTGACTAAATTAAACTAAATTACAGAACAGATTAGTTCACTGACTAAATTACAGAACAATGAGATTTAGAACAAATTAGTTAAACTAAATTATGAATCGAAGTTTAACTTTGATTATTAATATATTATGAATAAATTATGAATCAAAATTTAATGTTCACTGACTAAACTTTGATGTTCACTAAACTTTGATTATGAATATATTATGAATATATAATGTCACGTTAATGTTCAAACTTTGATGTTCACTAATATATTATGAATCAAAGTTTAATCTTTAAACAAATTATGAATCAAAGGATTGAAGAAGGATCACTAATTTAATGTGAATCAAATTATGAATCAAAACGGACTGTGAATCAAATTATGAATCAAAGTTTGAACAGAACAGATAACAAGAAAAATAGATTATGAATTAGGGCAAAATGAATCAAAACAGATTGTTATCTATTCTGTTTTCTCGTTATATATTATGAATCATAATTTGAACTTCATAATTGTGAATCATAATTTGTTATCTGATAACAAAACAGATTGCTCACAATCAAAACAGATTGTGAACTTCAGAACAGAACAAAACAGATTGTGAATCAAAACAGAACAGATTAAAACAGATTGTGAACTTCAGATTAATTCCAGATTGTGAATAGATTAAAATAGATTCTGAATCAAAACAGATTGTGAACTTCAGAACATAACAGATTAATTCAAAATTTCAATTTTATACAAACAAACTACCATCACAGAAATGAATCTAATATTTTTTCTATAAAGTCCCTCACAAAATCCACTGCAGAAGCAAATAACAAGAAAAATAAACTAAACCTCTCTGTGGTTTTCTCGCTATATTCCTTTCTCTGTGTGTAGAACCCTTAACAGTTAACACTGTGTCAATCAATCTAACCACGTCTCTAGTTTTAGAACTGGAACAAAACAAAATAATAATAATAGATTAGACTCTAAAAGATTAGAACTGGAACAAACAAAAAAAAAACCAGTTAAGACTCAAAAGAAGAGAAGAAGGAGGAGAGAGAGAGAGAGAGAGAGGTACCTCAGTTACAGTCAATGTAGTAGATCGATCAATCTAACCATCTCTTTTGTTTTAGAACTGGAACCAAAAAAAAAAAAAAAACGGATTAGACTCAGAAGAAGAGAAGAAAAAATGAGAAGAGAAAAGCAGAAAAAGAGGAAAGCAGAAAGAGAGAGAGAGAGAGATACCTTATCGATCGCCGACGTCGTATAGATCGATCGCCGTTTACTGTAGATCGTCCGACGATGGGTAGGGTAAAGAGAGAGAGAGAGAGAGAGAGAATGTCTCTCTGTCGAAGAAAATTAGGGCAAAATTAGCCGATGAGGCATATCAGAAAGGAAAAGGGGGGCAAAATGAGACATATCAGCAAAAAAATAATAATAATAATAATAACCAATGATGGGTCGGGTTGGGTCTGTTGACTAAAATGACGGATTACCCGCCACCCGACCCGAACCCGAACCCGGAAAACGCCATAAACTAGGCTCGCATCCGCCCGCCACGTGGCACGCATCCATCCGTTGTTGGCCGGGGTCGGGTCGGACGGGTGTGGCGGGTCGATGAATCCGCTGCATAGCCTTACTTTTAGGGATACTTATAATTTTTGGCAATATCTAATCGTTTTCTCTCAAATTTACTTAGGCAAGTTACTTTAAAAATATATATATATATTAGTCATCTCAAACTGACTTATTTGCTTTTGGTTTTATTAGCCAAAAAACTAAGAGTTGTTTTGAATAATCTAAATAAGTGTACTTTTTGACTTTTTATAAAATATGGGTTGGGTATGGATTGGGTTTGAAGTGATGTGATAGAGAGATGATGTGACTTAAATAAGGGGTTGTTTGGGATGACCTAAATAAGTATACTTTTTGTCTTTTTACGAAAAGATGTGCAAAAAAGTAGAGAGATGATGTGATGGAAAAAAGATAAAAAGATAAAAAATGTGTACTTATTTAGGATAGCCAAACTTGGCCTAAGATAATGTGACTTAAATAAGATAGTAACTTTTTGACTTTTTTAAGTTATAACAAATAAGGTCTAATTATTATTTACAAACAGGGTTTAATATAAGAAATTCATGCCTACATTATAATAGTTAAGTTATAAAATGAGATATAAATATAAGACAAAAAGTATAGGACTTGCATTAGTGAAATTTACACGTGAGGTCCACTTTTAAATCTTAGATTCGTATCACATTTAAATTCGCAAGGTTGACCAAAAAACATGTTATAAGAAGTTAGGCACATGGAATTGGGTCAACCCAATAAATGACGGGTCAACTTAACTATAGATATTGAAATAGAATAGTTGTGGGTTTCTATCAACCCTCTTTAGGCTAAATAATAAAATTTTAGTTAAAATCTAATTTCAAAAATAATTAAATCTAATTTCAAAAATAATTTAAAAAATTGAAAAAAAAAACCTTTAATTTTTTTTTCTCCATCACATTATTTGGTGATTTTTCTTTTATTTTTTTTATTTTTTTATTTGTTTTAGAGATACCTAAAGGTTGAAAAAGTCTAGAGGTTCTCAATTGAAGGCCACAAGGAGGCTACAATCACTGGAGCCAACCCCATATGACCATAAGGCAGTCAGCATAACATTATATACATACATTACACATTTATTTACTGCTATTAGAGAGACTTCTCGTTTAGGAATAAGTTATTTTAATAATTTTTTAATTTTTTATGAAAAGATGTATAAAAAAATAAAGAGAGTGATTTGATAATTTATAATAATATTTTGATTAAAATATATAATTGACAAACGAAAACTTATTAGAGAAATATGGTAGTAAGGGTTTTCAATAAAACAATTTAGATTAACTCACAACATTAGATTGAAGTACAAGAACTTCAAGAATAAGTGATCGATTTCAACAAAGATTTGTCTCGTTTATTGGCTCTTACAATAAGAGGCATAAAAAGTGTGCAACACTTTTTTTTTTTTTCTCTTCACTATAACAATGTCAATTACATGTGTTACAAATCTAAATTTTTAGGAAATTGCTCACTTTTGCATAGAAATCAATTTTAAGTGGTGGTTTGGGGTGGGAATTTTAATACCTTTTTGCTTTTTTAGGAGTTAAAAAAACTATGCATTTGGGAAGTTTTTTTAAAAATTATTTATTTTTAGTGAAAAATTTGATATGATATCTGACTTTTTAAACTAATAATAAGCTAGCCACCGAAACTTTCAAACGTTGATGTGCTAATTTAGCCTTAAAAGAGAAGGTAAATTAGCCACCATAACTTTTAAAAGAGAGGGTAAATTAAGTAAACCTCAGATAGTGTATTTGTAGTTATAATTTATCCTCTATTTTAATAATAAACTAGTCACAAGAACTCTTGTTACCCAAAAAGCAACTTAAGAGGGGGGTAAATTAGATTTTTACAAATTAAAATTAATAATACCCCAATAAAATTAATTATTAGTACAACAAATTATTAACAAGCACAATGATGAACTTAGCAGTAAATGATCAAACAAAATAACAATGAAATATAACTAACATACAGGGTAAATCAAATGATTAACACATGAATATTAGACAGCTATAGCAGTAGTAGGAAAGTAAAGAGATTAAGGAAGATGAGACAAACAGATTTATAGTGGTTCGGTTTCAACCGAGCCTAAATCCACTCCTCAAGCTTCACTTGAGATTTTTCACTATCTTCTAGCTTCACAGGGGTGCTAGCAATCTCTTTACAAATGGAGCAATCCTCTACGGATTTTACACAGACTTCACAAGCCCAAAACCTTGCAAATCTTAGGTGATTCACAATCACTCTCAAGATTTCAAGAACACAGTGTTTGCAACACTTTTACAAGATGAAATGGTATTTTTTCTTTCAAAGAAAGCTTACAATAAATATCTCTCAAAGATACATATATAAAATGAAGTTTTGATTTTTCTGTAAATCTCACACATGAAAGATGAGTTTAATGCTATAAGGCTCAATATATAATTTCTGAGAAAAAATGTGAGTAATTATAGATCAAAGAATATTTTCAGGTTTTTTTGTAATTTGTTTATATTAGAGACTTTGGTATATATAATGGAAATTATAGCCGTTTATAACCGTTGTATTCATTTGAATTTATAGCCGTTTATAACCGTTGTAGTTATTTGAATTTATAGCCGTTTATAGCCATTGTACTTCCATCATTACCAATTTGAATATCTTCCATTGCATCATTACAAATTTGAATATCTTCCACTTGAATCATTTGAACCTTTTGGCCTTTTGAACCTTTATAGCCGTTGTACTTCCATCATTACTAATTTGAATATCTTTCACTTGAACCTTTTGAACCTTTTTGGTCTGCTGCTGTGCTAGGCTATTTGAACCTTTGTTTTGGGCTGTTTGAAGTCCTGATTTAATCAAATATTAAATGCATTCTAACAATATTTAGGATAAAGGTTTATGTGAGAAATAATAGGACAAAATAAATTTTGATTCTATTTTTCTCTTTCAAATAAATCATCAAAATAAATTTTGATTAAAATATAATTAAATAAATCATCAAAATAAATTTTGGATTCTATTTTTCTCTTTCAAATAAATCATCAAAATAAATTTTTGATTCTATTTTTCTCTTTTAAGTAAATCATCAAAATAAATTTTGAATTCTATTTTTCTCTTTCAAATAAATTAAAACATAATTAAATAAATCATCAAAATAAATAAGTCTAACAACTCTTTTAGTGAAAAAGTTGATGTAATATTTAATTTTGGTTTATAATCACAAATACATTCTTTGAGATTTGCTCAAAATATGAATTGTCCATGTGGTCTTAAAAATTAAAAATATCTCATTGCCGCACTTTTTATTTAATAGAATTAACAAAAATAAATAAAATTTCTAACTTCTCTCCTATATAACTGTGGGGACATATTTTCTGAGTGCCAAACACGTGGCCAAGGTGACGCCGAAGTGTCAGTTGAGGTGCCACGTGTCCTGGTCGTGACGCCGAGGTGATCTCGGATAGGCCGAAGTTATCTACGAGAATATC